>PVIJ01002441.1:0-161022 GCA_004024925.1 Scalopus aquaticus | reverse complement strand
TTTTATTTATACATACAAGCTGGGGTACAGGCCAGAGGTGTGGGGCGGCGAGAGGGTTCACCAGAGACAGAGCGGGTAGCAGAACAGGCAGATCAGAAATACACTGCTGAGGGGAGCAGCGGGCAAGGCAGAAGAGGTCTGCCACGCCATGCGGGATTCTCCCTGGCCGGGCGTCGAACTCGCGTCGCCGCTGCCGACAACGCCACAGCGCAGCGCTTAACCGCTGCGCCACCAGGGAGGCCCCAACAGTGTATTTCTGATCTGCCTGTTCTGCTCCCCGCTCTGTCTCTGGTGAACCCTCTCGCCGCCCCACACCTCTGGCCTGTACCCCAACTTGTATGTATAAATGAAAAATAAATCTTTAAAAAAAAAAACAAAACTGGAAATTGTCCTCTCCTCCAATTTCTGAATTTGTATAAGATTATTTTTCCTTCCTTCAATGCTTAATAGAATTCACCAAGTGATGACATTTGAACAAACAACATTTTTTTTTTCTTGGATGATTCTCTTTTACGCTGCTTTTCAATAATGTGATTAAGATATGCTTTCTTGTGGTTTTCTTTGATTTTGTCCTGTTTATTGAATTTCTTGGTTCTGTGGGTGCATAGAAGTGTTAGCCAACAAGTATAAAGTTTCACTTATGCAAGGGCAGTAAGTCTTTTACTGTACATCATAGTGCCTTTAGTTAATAATACTTTGGTATAGTCTTGAAAACTTGCTATGAAGGCATATCTTATGTGTGCTTATCACAAAAATAATAATTACTATTTGAGGTGCGAAAAATCTTTTATAGGTGATAAATATGTTTATGGTATATGTTGTATGAATGGTTTCATGGTGTGTATTTACCTCCAAGATCATCAGGTTTTATATATTAAATGTGCACAACTCTTTGTTGGTCAATCATATCTCAACAAAGTATTTTAAAATATATTTTGAGAAATTTGGGCCTTTTTTAAAAGTCTGCCTTTTCTTTCTTTTTTTTCTGGCCAACCACTTAATCCATAGGCAACAGTATATTCTACTGGTTGATATTTCAACATTTTTCCCTTTAGTGACTTAATTTACATTTTTATTCCACTAATGAAAAAATTCATTAATCTTTTATGGTCTAATTTCTGATCTGCTATTAGCTCCACTCAGTTCATTTTTCCTCTCAGATATTATATTTGTTGACTGTATAATTAACATTGAAAAAAGTCTATTTCCTTATCATGTTCTTGTTTTCAGTAAAATCAGTGAGAATATTTATAATATTGTTTTAATGAACTTATCTGTTAATTCCATGATCTTAATTACTTCTCAGTTTATTTTGTTCCAATTATTAACTACATTTTCCTATTTTTATCTTCATTCACTTTTATGTGATTATAAACATTGTGAATATTGTGGTGATAAATGTATGGCTTTTGCTGTTTTCATCTAAAAAATGTATTTTGGCAGGAAATTTAATTGTGGATGACTTTGAACTTGTCCCTCAGCTTTTCTAGGGGAAAAAGATTAGTTCTATGAGGAAGACCCTTCCAGGTTCTCTAGTGAATGCCTCCAGCATTCAACAAGGTTTTTCATCTTGACTGATGAATACAAAATAGTCTCTCAACTGTGGAGTCTTGGATTATTCCACTTACAGCTCCCTAGTAGGTTCTTTTTTTTATTATTATTATTTTTGTTATGCATTACTTATTTTTTCTCAGTTAAGGTCTCAAGGAGATTTTGAAGCTATTTCTCTGGGAACCTCCTCAGTGGCAGAACTCTGTCTTGCAAGTCCAGCTTCCTTATTAGTCTCTGAAATTTGAGCCCAATCCCATCAACTTAGAGGTCTGTCATGCTTTATTTGGACTCCAGTTTTATGTTTTAAATTTCAAAAAGTCGTTCTGGAAAGAAATTTACCATCAGCATACAGCTCACCTTATTATTTCCTTTTTCTCAGGTGTCACAGTCATGTACTGCCAGTTTTCCAATGTCTAAAAGTAGTTTTGTGTTTTTGTCAGGTTTCTCATTGTTTGTGAGAAGGCAAGCCCAATTGCTGTGATGATTTCGTAGGTGTAAAGTACAGTTCTTTGTTACATTTTTAATTTCTGTTTGAAATTTAAATATGTGTCAAAACTGTAATTTGTGAAAGTTTATTTCCAAATTCTACGTGTTGATCATGTGGAGATCATATAAAATGAGGTGATCATAAGGAGAATTAGTATAGAAGCTTTTATTTTGGAAATTCTTTGATATACTGATTAACTCATAATGTGGCTTCAATTTTTATTTTTAAGGAATAAGGTATCTTAAAAACAAATACCCCGAAAGAGCCTCAAAGCAACCAAATATGTTTTGTCTATTTCAGTTGATCATTTATAGTTTTCAGAGTAAAATTTGTATTCCTTAGAATGAATTAGAATCGCTGGGAGTTTTTATTCCTAAATTTTATTTTACACATTGGAATTATATTTTTTCATCAAAATCCAAACAAAATAAACAGAAAACAAGAAAAAAATTAGAATATCAGCATGCACACAGCCACACCCACACACACACCCATACATAATCCTGTATTGAATGTAAGCTTTTTTGCTCTTTTTTTCTTGAATCATTTTGCTGGTTAATTAACCAAACATGGAAGGGTGAACTAAACATTAGTGCCCCTGACATATAACATATAAAGAGAATGTAAATATTTCTCTTTGGACACTATAAATAGTATTGTATCACTAAATAGAACTTTGAAGAGGTCCCTTTCTGTTCATAGTCACAACCCATAATCAGCTGAGATACACATAATCAATGTGTCTAACATCATCTCACTTTGATTCATTTGTCTGCTCTCACACCTTATGTCCCATCTACCCTTGCCTTAAACCAGACTGTCACATTCCAAAGGCAGCACATGACTGTAGAGATGGAACAATTCTAGTGAGAATTAGAAGTCCTTATGTACTTGCTGAGTTTCTGACGCTCAAAGAGGTATTGATTTTGGTCAGTGTTTGCAGTGGGAAAGGAGGCAGCAAAAGAAGCCAGGCAAGGCACCACACTTACCATGGAAGACATGCTGAAGCCACGCAGAAATGTGAAGTGTTCTGAGGACATGAATGTGGACTGGGTGCCTTTGAATCAATAGATGAAAGGATGCTGTTTACAGCACTGGCAGGTAATTTGACTTTTAGTCATGAATTATTGATCCCTTCCCATAAAAATGGAACAGGGCAGGTGACCACACATTTTCTAATTAGCTTTGGCATCATTGGCCTTTGGTCATCTCTCTGTGTATGTATTTTCTTTCACAGGTAAATAAACTGACTCCGGCTCTTCTGTTGTGTCCAACTCTTCCAACGAGCTTGGCACTTAGCTCTGACTTGGCTTCATAAAAATCAAGCACTGTCTCTAACCTAACATTTAGTGGGATTTCTTATTCCCCCAGTGCTTAACACTCATGGGAGCTTCTCACATGATTTCAATAGGTTCTATCTAACTGAATAAGCATCAAGTCAGCACTTAGCATGAATCAGTCAGATAAAATATGATGCAGTATTTGAAAACATTTATTCAAAAAAATACATGGTATACGTATATGTGTAAGGAATGATTATATTTTTCTAATAAATTCAGGTTTCAGAAGTATTCTAAGGTATTAGTTGATATCCTTATCTAAGCTCAAGGTATATACCTGAATCATCTTCTTAAGTCTTGTCAGACTCAATGAAATTCGGATGAATTTAACAAAATTCAATGAAATTAATAGTAAGAGTTGATAGGTTGAGCCAAGATATGAAACTAGAGTTTAGAGGATGAAGAGGATGGAGTTTTCCAGTTGTTTCTACTTTGAAGACAGTATTTCTGTTTGGCTGTTTATTTTCCAATTGCTGTGAATTTATTCATCTTAGATCAAAAAACTAACAGGTTGGTACATTTTGAAACGTTCATAAGAAAGCCAGAGAAATTAAATTAAAAAAAAAGGTTAAATGAAAGGACATAGTGCAGGACTAAAACTAAAGGAGTGAGTTTAGTTGAAACCCAGGGATATTTCAGAAGTAAGAATGTCTCCATTCCTTTTTGATTGATGTTTCGGGCAAGGTATTGTCAGATGTGCTTCTCAATTCCCCTGAATGTGCCTAGAATTGAATTCAATTAATTGTAGTCTCATATTCATTTGTGACTTTTAGTACTTACAGGAGCAAAAGACACCAATTTGAAGCCATCCGAGGGGATCAATAGTAATGGAACAGATTTACATGGAAATAAAATAAGAGCTTAACTTCTTATATTAATTGCCATGAATATTTACACATTCACTCTTGCTCCCAACTTCTCCTTCTCACATTCTTTCTGTTTTAATCCCTGTCTCTCTGTATTCTTGTAGAGGGTGGTCCTCAGGAAAGGGGAGTGTCCTAAGTTCCCTGCCCCACCCAAGGGAGGGTGGAGCTGAGCAGGAGAGATAAGTTGGAGAAGGAGAGAAAAAGGAAGAAGGAAGGAAGCAAGATGGAGGCCAGAAGAGGCACAAGGAGCAGAGAGACATGTGAAGAAGCTGCACTGGCCTGGACTGATTGGAACAGATGTGGGGGAGAGACCTGTAGGGAGGTGACAATGGCAACGTTGATCTTGATTTTGATTTTGTTCTTTTCCTCCCAGACTTGTCTGACTGTTTCTGATCTTTTTCTATGGGTCCCTGGCAGAAGGTGTTTTAGACTCATGGCAGGCTTTCGGGCCTTGCTTTGGGCCAATCCCATTTGGGTGGACTTTTGCTCACAAGGTGATGGGTAACTTTGAGTGCTTAGTTTAGAAACTATAGTCTTTGTCTTTTCTGTATTATTACACTAATTCTATTAACGTTTCTTTTCCACTTAAGGTCCTATATGTTTTGTATTGATGCAGCAGATGGCAGAATCTATTTAGTTCGGTCAGGTTTGGGGTTTCTGGGGTGCCCCTCTCCTTGCCCTGTAACATTCTTACTCACAACTTTATTTTGTTGGTATATTCAGTTTGTCCTTCATTCATTCAATGTGACTGGAAATGAAGTTCCATTAGACATTTAGCACAAACACGACTGGTTTATTTCAGTGTAAGCCCATCAACCAGAAGTGGAAACAAATTCCAAAAACTTTCTATTTGCTGGAAAATTTGCTAATAAGTTTTTGGTTACTCAAAGGCTTCCTCACAATGTGAGGTTTGAGGGTGGGGGCCTGGGTGGAGAGAAGACAAAATAGAATAAACACAACAGAAACTCACTGGCATCAAACTGATTGGAGAGCTTTAGGAAAACAAGTTATGAGAGAACCATGAAAACAGGCTTTGTAGTTTGGAAAGCAGAACATTTCAGACATGCTGATTATAAGATTGGAACTAAGGGCAGTGCTCCCAAGGGGGCTGCTCTTTCAGGCTTGTGTGTATGCACATTTTATTCTTCATTCATAAAGAAGTTTTAGCTGGCAAACAGGATATATACCAGACCTCTCAAGGATCTAAGAAATTCACCAACACAGAAAATGACTATAAATTCATGGTCATCTTTTGAGTGAGAAAAGGTTAAACTCAAATGAAACCAGTGGTGTTCTGCTTATCTGATTTTTTAAAATTAGAAAGACAAATGCATGAATGAGGATTGGTATTCCTTATTACAAAAGTGTTTTAGAAGGTTTTCTTTTTTCAGGCATATTTATTTTCTTCCGTTTGTTGACTAGACTGTGAATTTAAATAAGTTCTTGGTTTATTTGATTTTTTATTTTAAAAAGCAAGAGATGAATTTCAGTGTCTAAATTTGGAAGAATTGCTGTGGAATGAGACCCTCCTAGTTCCCTGGAGGAAAGGATGATTAAATTGGCCCTTAACAAAAGGACACAATTTCAATAACAAAAGGTTGGCATAGATGCTGCCCACACAGAAGGCCTGGGGCTCTTGAATCCCAGGGTCTGGGGAGAGAACCCTGTCATTTTGCAAGAGTGAGTGTTCTCTTGGTGCAGGGCACAGGCAAAGGGGCAGATAAATCAGGAAATGTCTTGAAGTGTCAGGACAAGGAATAGAATTTGAAGAATTGGCTTTGGTAGACATAGACAATTTTAAGCAGAGCTCCATGAAAAGATTGGTTAAGTTAAAAAGGATAAATGAAGACCAAACATTTACAAGCTAGTCAGCCCCCCTGCTCTAGATTATTGAATCTCAATCCCCTCAATAGGCATCTCAAATTATCTATTCTGCACTAGGGAAACAAGGACTCATGTTGAAAACTTGCTAAGGTCTATTAATGAAAGTCTATTCAGATTCAGGTTTGTTGAATGAACAAAATCTCAGCTTTGGGCTTCCCTGGTAGTGCAGCGGTTGAGTGCTGCGCTGTGGAGCTGTCGGCAGCGCGCGATGCGAGTTCGAAGCCCGGCCGGGGAGAATCCCACATGGTGCGGCAGACCTCTCTTGCCTTGCCCGCTGCTCCCCTCAGCAGTGTATTTCTGATCTGCCTGTTTTGTTCCCCGCTCTGTCTCTGGTGAACCATCTTGCTGCCCCACGCCTCTGGCCTGTACACCAGCTTGTATAAATAAATCTTTAAAAAAAAACAATCTCTGCTTCAAAAGTCACCAAAGCTCAGAGATGCTTCAAGAACAGGATCTGGCATATGGCATAGAACCTGGAGGTGAGGAGGCTGGATGGGAACCTCTAGCTTGCATCCAGGGATAGCTCATAAAATTATCTACTTTTTAGGCCTCCCTGGTGAGGCAAGGGGTTAAGTCTAGGCACTATGAAGCCACTACAAGCAGCCGCTGCATCACCAAGTTCGATCCCCAGCCACTAACTCTCATGGCGCAGCAGACCTCTCCTGTCTCCCTGCTGCTCCCCTCAGCAGTGTACTTCAGTAGATCTGCCTGTTCTGCTCCTCACTCTGTCTCTGGTGAATCCTCTCACCCCCCATCTCAGGCCTACACCCCAGCTCTTATATGCATAAATAAAAATAAATCTTAAAAAATTATCTACTTTTACAGAATGCAGGGAAACACCAAGATTGTCGTTTCCTGATTATAAAAGTTAATAGAATTCTGGGCTAGCCTACTAGGCATACTTAAATATATGCCTCATCTTAACTTCCCATAATGATATACAGACAGAATGGCGGCAGCATTATAAAACTGACACAAGAAGAGAATACAGGTAGGGTTTTCTCTAACTCTGTCTTTGGTGTGACAGATTTTAAAAGCATATTCTTGGGCAACATATTTTTTAGGCTCGAACCTCTGAACTTGAACAAGAAAGATGCCACCTAAGCAAGTAGGGAAACATGTTTACCTCTTCCCTACAGGTGCTGTGTATTAGATCCAAGATCAAAGGTCAAAGGCCTGCTCTTTGAACATGGGCATTGACGTCTCAGTGGCAAGTGCACTCAGATCCAAACTAATCGAATTCCGAGACCAGTTCTTTTCCTCATTTCTTCTCCATGCATCGGCTTCTCACTGGATATTCAGAGTATAAGCCTCAGTGTACAGAAGGCCAAGAGGTAGAGGGGGCTCATGGCAGGGCAGCTAGTGGTGGGAAAATCTTTCTAGTCCCATACTGAAGAGCTTAAGGAGAGCTACAGACTGCATCTGACACCAGTGTCGTCAGGAAAACCTACTGTCAATGTCAAAGAAGACCCAAGCCCAAGCAGTTCACAGGAGCCACTGGAAAAATCTTGGCCATGTTCCATAAGATGAGCAAGGGAAATGTGCCTCCTTTAGGTTATTTATTAGGTTCAGAGAAGAAAACGCCCCAAATTCCCATGGATCATGAGGGGGTCTAGTTGTCTTCTTTATGGTGAAATCATGTATTTATAGACCTCAAAGATGCATAACTAAAAACCAAAGCAAGTAAAGCCTGTGGCCTATCAGAAGAAGAAACAGAATAAGGAGTACATTTGCACAAACAAATGCAGCAGAAGTACTTTGCTCCCCTGGCTGCAAAATCCATCTCCTGAGCATATTTTAAAAAGTACCAACACGTGGGCCTCAAGTCGGCCCTTCTAACATAACTGGCGCAGTACCACGATAGGCCTGGGCCTGGGGATTATTTATAAAGTGTCCGCAGGTGACTCTAATACAGTGCGATGGAGAACCACTGACTTAGAGCAAGAACGTCTCTCAACAAATATTTACCTCTCAGTCTTAGTTTCCTTATCTGATAGAAGAGAAGCTTTCATAAGGTGATGAATCACCATGTTCTCCTACCTTCTTGGAAATGCTGTTACTTTTTTATAATGTTTCTATTATAAAATCTTCCCAGGAAACTCATATCTATATTACCGCATGAGAGCCAAACAGCAAATGAGATAAACTGAAATTGCATGTGATCTAAGCCTCCTTCTTTGTTTGGAACTTGTCTTTCCACTGATAGAGATTGATAGAGATAGGTGATAATAAAGGCACCTGCCCCAGGGCCAGTGCCTGGGCAAGCCTATTAGGTTCTCAGCTGCTTCACCTCTAGAAAGAAGACAGTGGATGAGATGGTTAAAACCTCCTTTATTCTCAAATCTACGCATTATGTCATTATTAGTCTATTCTTATTATTATATTCTATTATATACTAATGCATCTTGTGATTTCATTAGCATTGAGGACAACAAATAAAACAAAAGTTTTTCCCCACTCACTTCTCAGTGATTACTTTAAATGTCAGGGATATTCCAGCATCAGTTCTTCAATGAGATGAATGAAAATGTGCCTGTCGCACCAAATTCAAGGAGGAAGCCATAAAACTCGACAATCAGAAAAAAAAAATCTAGTTCATATCTTTAAATATCAAATTAGTGCCAAAAATCCATGATGAATAAAACATCACCAATCTAAACACATTGAATTGTGAGATTTGCAGAGTATTATAATGTCTATGTTTTTCCAAGTTAATACTCAAAACCTTGTTCATGCAGTCATTCATAAAATAAACTTGTAAGCTGTGCAAATAGAAGGCTATTGAACACATGGTCTTTGCCTTCAAAGATCCAGTGCAAGGTGTGGTGGCCTTGTGTGACTATCCCACAACTGGCAGGCTCACTGTTGATTAGGGCAAAAGGGAAGAGAATTTTGGAGCCTTCAGTATCTCTACCGTGCCTCTAATGCTGAATGACTAGACTCAGCGGCAGATGAAGCAGTCAGGGATACAGGCAGACAGTCAGGCACTGAGCATAGGCCTCTGAATCTCCCCTTTCGCCTCTGCTCCTCAGTCTAGGGGTCTGTATTTACATATGTGTAGGCCCCATGTGCTCTGGCCTCCCAGGTGTCCGTAATCATAGCTGTATTGCTCCGGCTCCCAGGTGCTATTTGCAATAACACCTTCTCACGTTGGGTAGTGAGACCTGGGAGGAAGCAAAGCCAAAGATGGTGGCTGAGAGACTAGTGATGGAGGGAGGGCGAAGAAGCCGAGGACCCTGGGTTCCCTGCAGGTGCTGAGGTCAGTGAGGTTAGAAAGAACCTACCTAGGCAAGTCGTTTTAAGAGAAAGCAAAAACAGAAGATTCTAATATAATGGATAACGGTAATTGAGCACCTAGAAGATAATTGATTTTGACTGAGAACATGTGTGTGCGTGAGGGTCTGTGTGTAGTAGATCTAGGCAATCATGAAAAAATGTTTTTATAAGAGGAAAAAAAAATAAGAGAAAAAGAAGAGATGAGGGAAAGTCAACCCAGGCTGAAGGAACAATATGAAAAAGGCAGAGACCCAGATACAGGGAGGAGATTCAGGAGAGAAGCAGCTTTTGTGGCAGAATCCTGACAGAGATGATATTTGAATGTGTGATTGGAAAAGCTGGGAGGAATTTGAATGTTATGAGTAGCATCATCAGCTGGATTTCAAAGTTAGGCCCTGTAGGGGAAGCGAAATAGTCAGGTTTTTACTCCAGTAGTCTCTATGGCTATCACCTGCGGCCTTGAATGCAAAGGCGCTTGGGAGCGTGGACTTGGGCACGCACGCCTGAGGGTGGACACCTGGAGTGTGGTGTGGGCCTGCGCGCGTGGGCACGCCTGAACTGAGACGCTGAGGATATAAGGGCAGCGTCACACAGAGGACCGTATGAGGTGGAAAGTGGTGGGGAGGTGCTGGGAGAAAGGCTTCGAGTGGAAGAAACCACAAGGGAACGCCAGAGAGAGCCCAGAGAGAAAGATTTGCCAGGGGCCGGGAGGCCTGCCAGTCACCAGCCCCGCTGCCTGCCCTGCACCTCGTTGCCTCACTCCAAATGGTGGAGAAGGATCATGAAAAGCCTGAAAAAGCCACTGAGGGCTCCAGAACTCTACCTGCCTGCCCAAATCGATAGTGAAACTGCGCATGCCTTGGCAGCCCAGCAGGCCCTCTTGGGTGAAGTGGGGAGCTGCAAATACTCTTCAAAGTGTGGAATCCCCACAGATGAGAACCTACAGTATCTCTAAATGCAAAGTGTTTTGGAAGTCTGTAGCTCTGGCCTAGCAAATGTAGCCAAGAAGATTTAGTTTAACATTCAGAAAAACACACTGCTTCCAGAATTTAGCTTTGAACAGACGAAAGGAATTTTTCACTCCTCCATCTACCACACATGCCCAGTGGATCTGAACCCAAGGAACATGTTTTTCAGACACGGCCCTCAGTTTTGATGAATCCTGTGTGTTAAAATACCTGTCATTGAGTACCAGGTTTGAACTGAGCTGAGGTTGACACTTATGACTGAATATCGTTTCTGTGGGAGAAAAACAAAGCCCATCAAAGTGCAATCATTTTTCAAATTGTGCACTCACTTTTGGAGATGTGGCGTCCTTGGCCTTGGTGCTGAGCTTTGAGGAGGTGGAAGCTAATGGCTTTGGACAGCAGAAATAAACGAGGACCTCAGGCATCACTCTGGCTTGACAAGACGGAATCCTGTGGTAAGTACATGGCATATATCTAAAAATAATCTAGTAACATAATAACCTCATGAAAATGTAAGAGTGAAAAAGTGGGCTCCTGATCATACTTGCTCTTACCCACAAGGCTCATCATCTTCTCTCCTTCCCTCCCTCTTATTCTCTCCTTAAATCCCTGAGATATTGTATATATTTTTTGGTTTGGAGCCAAATTTCCACCTATTGTATTTTTGGTCATTTCAGTTCCAAATTAAGAAATTGTAGTCAAGAAAAAACCTCCCTTTCCCTCTCTTTAGTCATTTAAAATGGAATGAGGGATATTTTAAATGGCATCGTTTGAGAACCTCTATTTTGGCATAAATGTGTAACTTTGTGTTACTGTTATTTATTTATTTATTTTAATTAAGTTAATATTAAGATTCTGCCCACCAGTGTGTACCTACCATCAATCACCCATGGGCCCCCACCATAGTCCATGATGCTCCCTCTGCTTTCACCCCTCCCCCACTGCCTCCCACCTCTGGATGCCTCATTTCTACAGTTTTCCAGGGTTTGTTTTTAAGATTGTCTCTACCTGACTCTTAGCTTAATTTCTCTATATTCCACATATTTGGGAGACTCTCTGGCATTAATCTTTCTCCTTGTGACTTTTTCTTCAAGGGATTCTCAAATAACAAAACAAAACAAATATCTATAGCTAATGACTTGCTGAAAACTGACTTGGGATTATCTGTTGTATCACGTGTGTTTGCATTTCCTAGGGTTGTGTTTCTTGAATTCTCTTGAAATTAAAACATGCACATTTGTGCCAGTTACTATTTAAAAATATATGCTATTTGTACCTAAAATAAAATATTGTTTAGAAATGCCCTTGAAGGAACAAAACTTTCATTCTTCTATTTTCTTTTCATTTGGTTATATGGAAAACATTCCAGTTAGCTCATTTAGAAAATGTGCAAATCTGGCTTTAGGCACAATCCTAATTTTCTAAAATGGATGGGCCAGGGCTACTTTCCATACATTTTTTTGCAATCAGTTGCATGTGGCTGGAAGTAAGACAGAATGATTTATAGTGATTGCCTGTCATCAGTCTGTGTTGTGCTCACCTGCATAATCCATCAATTGTCCCCAAAATGCCCAGGGCTCAAAATCTACCTGAGGTTATTTGGTTCTTGTGTGAGGAAACACACACCAAAGGTCAGTGTTCCAGAACCAAACGCTGGCCTCCAGAGCCTGAGGTTTTCACTTTCATAGGAACAAGGAGAAAAAAGGCCTGGGCATGTTGGCTGACATCTAATTGAAAGGGAAGACAAGAGAGTGTCACACAAGCAGAATCAGACGGGGGTGATCTACCAGGATTATGCTTCTGAAGCTCAGCACTATGAATATTTTGGGCAGAATGTTTTTCTTTGTTGTGGGGTACCCTGTGTATTGCAGGGTTGCTTGGTTCTACATACTGGATGCCAACGCCAGCCTCCGCACTGCATGATAACCATCGAAATTATCTCCAAACATTGCCAAATATCCTGGGGGAGGGGAATTACCCTTGAATGAAAAGCACTGTGTTAATGGAAAAGTAAAACCAAGCTTTTGTAATTGGTCGACACTGCATCCTGAATACATGAAGCATATAGCAGTCTGCTGTATGAAAGGTAATAAATAATAAGACAAACATTTTTTAAGCATAACTAAAAGTAAAGTATATACACACACACAAAGCTTACTGGCGATTTCAGAAAAATTTTCACCTTTCTTGTCACTTTGTGTTTTGGAATTGCACTTTTTTAGTTTCTTTAAGCACTGAGAAATATAGAGTGTGATATATATATCAAGGTCCTATCAGCTTCACTCTAATTTCATAGTTTTTGAAGCAGATGTTGGCTTCAACGTAATAGACAGCTTCATCTACAATATCTGTGTCTTTTATGTCTCTAGCAGAGGGTCTTTAAATTGACTTCTGGCAACAATGCCATGTTCCCAATCAGTCTGGTTTTGGGGTTCATGAGAGAAGAATGGCAAGCTGGGATCCTTGTGACAATCTGATTTTAACTGGAGGGATGATCAGGTTTAAGCACAGTGCTCACATATTTTTCTTTCTACTACATTGGATTTCCTGTTTAGCTTCTAGAGTTCCATGAATTATCTAGAAACTACATACTATTGATATTTTGTGTTCACATGTGGCTATTAAGAGAACCGTGATTTTAATTTAGTTGTTAGGGTGGTATTTGTCTGAAGAAATTTTAAATTCTCATACAATAAAGAATTTTCAGAAAAAGACTAAGTGGAAGATCAATAGAAAAGCACTATGTGGGATGAAATACTTTCAGGAAAATAGGACAGACAAAAAGAACTTATTTTGGAGAGAGTTTAGTTTCTTCCTATAACAGTAAAGTAAAAAGAAAAAAGACCTGCTATAACAGTCCTGGATTTTATGTCAAAAGTTGTCACTGAGCTCACATAATAAGCATAAGTCAATGACAAAATCCAAAAAAGTTATAGGAGGGCTGTATCTCTACTGGATTAGGAGGAACATAATAGGCTCCAGAACACTCTAGCAATTTAAAGTGATTGTATTTTTTCAATAGAAGACACAAAGCTGTCCTTTCTGTAAGCTTCTGACCCATTTTCAGCAGCAGATGTCATTTTAGAGTCTGTGTTGGTGGATTTATTTTGATTCATCTATTATCTCTGACCCACTCTAGGATGAATGACAGAAGAATTTGTGGGGTTTAGGAGAGAGACTCTCACTTCAAAGACACTGGAACTTGATAATGGATACATTGATTAGAGCCAAATTCAGGTTCTGTGCTTACTTCCTAAATAGCACATTTCCTGGTTCTTCATCCTCCTTATTAAAGGGGTTTTAATAATTCATGTGATGAGTGGCAGATGACTGAACAACTTCTTATGCTAATAGATACCTCTGACCATATAGTTTGGGAAATAAAGATTTATTTGTGATTTAATTCTGTATGCATAATTGACACCAAAAGTCTCTTCATAATCTTAAATTTGGAGCCGCCCTTAGCCACACACTCTGGCTTACAATATGAGAACAACAACTTTTTAGACATGTTGAAATGTTTTTGCAGAGAAAGGCACGCAGACTGGGAAAACAAAACAGAACTGAACAGAAGACAATCAAAATCATCTTCCCCACCCAGTCAGGGTTATTCCCTGGAGTCAGGGTTGCTACACCAAGTTAATTACAGGACTATGTGACTTACTGTCTGTAGCTGGCTTGTTTAATACTCAAGTGAATATAAAAGATAATGTTTTCTACTAAATGGTTAATTATTATGCCCTTGTCATTGTAAATAGTGTTGTTTTGGAAATGAAAACCTCCACTTTTTCTGGATGTAGAAATGTCAGCAAAGAAAAAGGAACTTTAGGGCCTCCCCGGTGGCGCAGCGGTTAAGCGCTGCGCTGTGGAGCTGTCGGCAGCGGCGACGCGAGTTCGACGCCCGGCCGGAGAGAATCCCACATGGCGCTGAACCCTCTCGCCGCCCCATGCCTCTGGCCTGTACCCCAGCTTGTATGTATAAATAAAAAATAAATCTTTAAAAAAAAATAAAAATACATGAACACCACCTTTAAAAAAAAAAGAAAAGGAACTTTAAAAGGTTGATAAGGAACTAGAAAGAATGGCGTACTGTATATTCTCAACATCTGAAAGAATCAAGGGAGAATCTTTGGAGGTTGCTGATTCGTACTTTGTGGAATTTTAAATTAGTTTTTATTTTAAAAGGGGGGTAGTTTTTTTGGGCTCCATGTCTCAGTCCTAAGATAGCTTATAGATTCTAATACTTGGTCCTTTGGAAGTACTTGGTTCTTGGAAATACTTGGTTCTTTGTAACCTTGAGTCATAGTGTAAGAAGACTGACTACAAGTTGTTGAAGAGACCACAGAGAACTGTCTGAGATTACAGGAAAATGGAGGAGCTAGTTGCAGTGCACATCCAGCTGACACTGCCAGGCAACAGGCGAGCAAGTGAAGCTGTTTTGGGTCCTCCAATCCAGTCCAGCCCCTTACTCTGATTATTCTGTGTTCCCCTGTACTATAGTCCAAACACCTGGCTGCTTAAGCTTTTCTAATACTCCACCATAGATTGTTTCCATTTTCTGTAAGAAACACAACAAATTGCCACACATTTAGCAGCTTAAAACAACACTAACTGAATAGCTCACATTTTGAGAGCTGTCAAGGCTCAGTGTAGTTCAGTTGAGTCTCCACTCTGGGTCTTACCAGGTTGGAATCAAGATGTCAATAAGGTTGTGTTCGTTTTGGAGCCTCTGAGGATAAACCTGATTCCACTCCATGTTATCACCAGAATCCAGTGTCTTGAGTTGTGGAACTGAGTCCCAGTTTCCTTGCTGGCGCATCACTGGGATGAGTTGTCGTTGACATCTAGACATTGTCTTCATTCCTTGGCTTGAGAGTCATTCTCGCCATCTTCCATGTCATCAGGCATGAGTGGTATCCTGATATCCTGATCCTTAGAACGTCCCTGACTTCCTCTCTGCCTTTCTGTTGTTTTTGAGTTCCTGCGCTTGCCTTGCCCCGCCAATTAATTTCGGATGATCTTCCTATTTTAGGGTTGGTTGGTTTAAAAACATGAATTGCACCTATAAATACTTTCATATCATTCCCCAGATTAGTATTTCATAGGATAATCAAGGAATGGTAATTATGGAGTGGTATTTCTGTTTTCCACAATGTGGAATCCTAAGAATTAAAGATCTGATTATAGCCAAAAAGATATTCTTGCTATCACCCACTTATCCTTGTTTCTGTGTTTCCCTGGCATATACCTGGCCTCCCTCTTTTCTAAAATATCAGTATTACCTCTCGCCAATATTTTCTTGAAATATTTTTACCATTTACTGAGATACTGTCACCCATTTCCTGGGCTCTCTTAATGATGATAGCTGTCTGCATTGCATTCATTCACTCAACAAGTACTTAGTGGTTATTGTATGCATGGCCCCTTCCTAGAAGCTGGTAACATGGCAGTGAAAAAAAAACAGTCTACCTTCAAAATATGTGCATCTTTGTGGGGGGGGCGTGTAGGAGGTGCATCAGACTTAAACAAATGAGCATATAATGAAATTCCAGGTGTTGATAGATACCATTGAATCAGGGCTATTGTTGGTTTTTGCATGGCAAGAATTCACTGATGAGACCAAAGTGTGGGAGCAAAGCAAGAGATTTATTGACAGATGAAGACAGGAAATCTCTTTGAGCAGAGAGGGGCCCCAGTTCCGTACCTGCTGAGGAGCAGAAAAGCAGGAGTTTATATGGGCATAGTGGGCAAATAGAGCTATTGTATGTCTCAGCATTGTGTCTCTTACTGATTGGTTGAGATCCGTGGTGTCTCCTAGGTTACCAAGACCCAGTGACTCTCCCAGTTATCTGGCTTGCTTTCCTGAAACTCGCTTTGGTCTGTTTCTTTAGCATTGTGTTGTTGTGTGGAGGGTCTGAACATTCCATTTTTTAATGGTTGGGGGGCACCCTCACTCCCATCAATTGTTCCCCATTATTTTGATAAATGGGTTTGAGTATTTTGTTCCTCAGTATTTTGATAAATGGGGCCTTGGGGGGATGGGGAGAGGCACCTCCTAGTATCCACTGATTTTCCTTATTCAGATTGATAAATGGGCATGCGGCCTCCTGTTCCTAACTGACTGCCTGTTCCCATTTTCTAACTTCTTTATTCGCCATCAAGAAAAATCAAGGTGATGTGGTTTAGAGATTTGGGGTGGTCAGGGAATAACCTCCCTGAGAGATAGCATTAAAGCAGAGACTTGAAGGGAGAGAAGAATCAATTGTCTACCAAGGAATAACATTCTAGGCAAAGGGTTCGAGTTTGCTACGTAAGGATCAACAAGCAGGGAGATAAAGCAATGGATGTAGAAGACCAGGAGGATGGAAACAGGAGAGGAAGCCAGAGAGGAGGTGGGGCCAGATTCCGGGGCTTTTAAGGGTGGGGAGAGGACACTGATTTTCCACTTTGAGTAAAAGAAAACATCTTTGGAAAGCCAAGGAGATAGTGAATGCACTCAAGAGTATAGATGCAGCTAGGTGAATTCTGTAGACAAAGAATTAATTCCTTTTTAACTTAAAACTAGCTCAGCCACAGCTTTTGAAATGAGTCTACTTACAAGCACTTAAGAAATATACTTCCATGCCTTAGATGGTTTTAATAATGAATAATAGCAACAGAAAAGATCTATCACTCCAAGGCAAACTGCAGTGAAAGTTGAACCAAGGAGACAAACTGCTATGGGCATCTAGAAGTGAAAAGGGAAACGCATTGGCAAATATGAAATCCCGTTACAGGAAAGGACTGAGACTTCTTGTCTGCCTCCTTCCCTGGCCCTGCCCCCAGATGGCTATTCATTCTAGGATTTGATGTGCTTTACCAGAGTTGTAGACGTGAGGGGAGGACTTGTGTTTATGTTACAGCATATATCTTCATTCTGTGGGGAAACATGAGTGTAACTGAATGGATAAAACAATATTACTGAGAAAAACCCCACGTAATCTCGGAATTAGTGATGGTTTGGGTTTTCCCAACATCTGCAGTTCCATTTCTGACCATCTTTGTTCATTCTAAAAGCATCCCTGGGATCATTTTCACACCTTTGGCCTTGTCTGAACCAGCTCATTATTAGTTGTGAAGGAGTTTGTAAGGTTCAATACCACAGGTGGTGGTGGTTTTTTTTTTTTAAGATTTTTTTTTTTATACATACAAGCTGGAGCACAGGCCAGAGGCGTGGGGCGGTGAGAGGGTTCACCAGAGACAGAGTGGGGAGCAGAACAGGCAGATCAGAAACACACTGCTGAGGGGAGCAGCGGGCGAGGCAGGAGAGGTCTGCCGCACCATGTGGGATTCTCCCTGGCCGGGTGTCGAACTCGCGTTGCCGCTGCCGACAGCTCCACAGCGCAGTGCTTAACTGCTGCGCCACCGGGGAGGCCGTGTTTTTTTTTTTTTTTAACTGCAGCAATTTACTAGTTTTCTGGCAAATTCTTTCTATTCAAACAACACCCTTTGTCACTCTGAGCACTTGCCTCCACGCTCCCACCTTTCTGATTCTCCTACTTTCCTTATCATAGTCATTGGAATTTCAGGACTTGTCTTGCTTTGACTCTGGGGGCTCCCACACCAGGGTTTCTGAGCACTCCCCCACTTCTCCCATCTCCCACGGTCCTCCATCGGCCCCACTACCCCTCCCTCAGACTCACAGCCCATGAGGAGTTAAGACTCAGAGCTGCAAGGTGGCGACATTAGTGACAGTAACCCCAAGAGCTCGTCATGGAGCTTGGCAGTGCTGACAGCTGGAAGGCCAGAACAGTTATGGTGACTGACAGTCATTATAATAACGGGGTCTTCAGGTCAACCCCACAAAGGTCACTTAAGGAAACAAATGGGTGAATGTTTGTGAGGTGTTTGCCACAGGGTCCGACCCAAAGAGGTGTTCAAAAATCTCCGCTACGTTAGAAAAGCCAAGTTTATATATTGTCTTTTTATTTACTTTTTTGAAGAATTTTTATTTATGCACACAAGAACTGGGTGTATGCCAGAGGTGTGGGGGGTGAGAGGATTCACCAGAGACAGAGTGGGGAGCAGAACAGGCGGATCTACTGAAATACAGTGCTGAGGGGAGCAGCGGGCGAGACAGGAGAGGTCTGCTGCGCCATGTAGCTCCCTGGCCAAGAATTGAACTCAGGCTGCAGTGGCTGGCTATAGCTTGATAGTGCTGAGACTTTAAACCCTGTGCCACCAGGGAGGTCTCTATTGTCTTTCTAACATAAGGTGTTTTTACTAACTTCGTCAGAGTACAAACTGGGCAAGGGCACCCACTGGCTGATGGTAAAGAGCTGTGGGTGTTTGAGGGTGAGTGTGGTGTGGTATGGTGGTGTATGTTCTAAGGAGCTGTGACCTACTTTCCTAAATCATATATAGTGTTTTAAGCCAATGTTACTTAATTTTAAAAAACAATGTACACCCTACTAAGAAAAAATTGGAAGTACAATTTTGAAATACTGCTTGATGAGAGAGAAATTCAATGCAATGTTTGCTAAACAGTAATGATTGCAGGTTTAGAAAGAATTGATGTCCTTAGGAACCTTAATGCCATACAGTTTGTTAGCAAATAAATAGGCTTTTGCTGTGACCTTCTTTTTGAATTCCTGCTCATGTGATATTATCTTAACACTTTAATTTTATGTGTAGAATACATTTATCTTTAAAAAATAAAAATAAAGCAGCAAGAGAATGTTGCTGCTTCTAATTTAACAGCTGAATTTTTATTCTAGGAAGATGAGTAGGTGATAGTCTGGTAAGAAATTGCAGCAATAGATCCATAATATGTTAAACTAAATTATTAATTGTCTGCAAGGAGCAGGATGTGGGATGATGCAAATGAGAAAATGCCTGGGGCTTTCACCAGACCTGGTGTACTCCTTCACTGTTCTTGTAAAATTAAAAGTAAAAAGACAATAGTTTCCAACTCTTAAACGTATTATATACAGTGTAAACTTTAACCTAGTTTGCAATTTACATTTATTATGCCCAATGAATCCACAAGACCAATGTTTAATTTTACAGTTTAAAGTCACACATCAGGAAGTGCTTTACAGAATAGGATATTGTTCCTCAATGAAAACTATTACAGTGGGCACCTTGATCACTCAGTTCAAGAGGGGTACCTGGTTAACAGAGCTGCTTGGGCTGCAGGCAAAACGACACGGTAATGCTTTCAATAGTTGATTCAGTTTTGAAATTTGCCAAAGTTGAGACATTTTAAACAAGACCCATCTTAGTTTTCCACTATTTTTGGTTTTCAACTCCATAATATTTACTGAAAAATGCGATCGCTGCTGGAAAATTGAAGGTAATCAACAACTTACATTTTATTGCTTATAGGTCATGCAAATCCTCGATCTTCTACTTTACCTTGAAAGCATCTCAATTGGACCTACTTAAGTTTATTACCTGACTTTAATTACAGATTAGTGCTGAAATCACTTATTTGTGTCACTGCTTACGTTCAGTTGAACACGTTTCTGCAATCTGTTAAGTTAACTGCTATTTACAAAGCATCAGCACAATTTCCTCTGATCTATTAGTCATACTACACTGTGAGCAGTATTTGTCAACTCTAGTCGTGTCATGCCTGAGTGGGTGATGCAAAAATATCATCCAGAGACGATGTGTATATATATATTTATTCATCAAAATTCTAGTCTCACAGAGTCACCCGCAGTATAAGCTTCTAACTAAACATACTCTCAGAATGAGTTGAAGTGTTTCTCATATGATGTGAATTGTTAAAGACTGAGATACAGTTGCCAAATGTTTACCGTGGATATAAAATATTGCAAAGTTTAAAAAATGGCAGACCGAATATACATAGGAGTTTGTATAGAGGAAAAAAAGCTTGAGAGACATATTTGAAAGAAATTGTGCTGGCTTAGCAAGTGATGAACGTGATTTCATATCCAAGTCTACCATGCCAGCCTGGTGCTATTCAAGTTTTGATGTTGGGTATATAGAGAATCTAAATCGCAAAACACTGCTGACCACAATGTCCATTAGAGGCATTTTTCCCAACTTGGAGTATCAATTTGTGCCCAGCCTTGACGAAATACTTAAGAATTGTTTTTTTTTTTTTTGCAAGCTAAAAAATCATGTGAAATAAAATAGTCATTCAGAACACCACTTTGACAGTTGGTCACTGAAGATGGTAGCACCTTGATGAAAATTACAATTGTTCATTGGATGTGCCAAAGGAAAATGAAGAAAAGGGAGAATGCCCTATTTTATTTACAAATCACAGTTTTGCTCACAGTGTTAGACTTTGGGTCACTTGGAAATGGCAGTGCCTTGTAAGATGACGGGCCAATATTTATTTTTTCAATTGACCCTTGGCAGTCCACATGGACCAGCTGGTGGACAGAGGGATAAAAGGACCATAGAGAGCCAATGTACTGCTAAAGTGCTATATAGTAGAAGAGTACAATGAACTGGTTTAACAAAAATGTAAATTTCAGTCCTATTCTCTTTGAAAACCAACATCTTGTAACAGCATAGTCCTTTATTCCACACAGTCTGCACTAAGAATTATGTCATGGCACCAGAAGGACATCTGCCAGATTGAATTCTTTGCTAATCTGAACACTAAGTATCAATATATTCCCATTTTTGACTGACCAATGCATGGATTAGTATATCCATATGTTTCTATGCATTCATTGAACAGAACACAATTATACATTATAGACTTTAGTGTTTCATGATAATATAAGTTGAGGATTCATTTCTGTAGTTCATGCTAGCTGAAACTATTAGGAAGATATATATATATACATATTTTTACAGTGAACGAGGGAGTTAAATTGACCTACCTGTTTAATAATCTATGACTACTTGTTATTAGCAAATGAGAAAAAAAAAATAGAAAATATGCAAGTTCTTTTTTTGTGTGTCTGAATGACAGACACCTTGGCCTGGCAACTGGTTCTATTATAGCTTTGGGTGACTGTTACTAGGCTAATGATCACTTCATTTATTTTGTAGAGTTGAACTGTTTGAAAATATAAGGCATTTGTATGGCCTCAAGATAGACTAGTAGTATTCACCAATCATGCCAATAAAATTTCACACTCAGTCGTTAACTATTAGCAAGATTTGGTCATTATTAAATTCAACATTATGTTTTAAACAGTGAGCTCTAAGTCATAATACAAGCCCCAGACTTGGAATCTGGTTGCTGTTCTCATTGTAATGGAGCCATTACAATGACCTTGTTAACAAGAAGTTAGTGGGAGAAATAGCAAATCCAGAGGAGGATCTGGTCAGCTGGGATTCAAGGATGCTTTCCCGTATTGCTGTGACCAGAGTGTGAAGTCTTAGTCAGAGGCAAGTCGATGCTCTCAGAAGTGTTCTCACAAGTCCCAAGTCCTATTCTCATTTGTGAGATTCACTAGTGGTGATAGAAAGTCACACTCAATCCATGGAAATCCACGTTTGGAGAAACGGTTGTGACTACTGACATTTGAATCATTTAAATCCAATTTGTTTACTCTTAATTATAGCATCCTACAAACACTAGTTACTAAATGATAATTTTAAGGAGTGTTTCTAAAGCAGCAGATAACAATATCTGGGTTTATTTACATTGATGCCATTCACAACAGCTATATGAAAGTATATGCAACTTTCATATAATACATCAATGGCTTCTTGTCCAAGTTTATCAGGAAAGTAAATGGACCTGATTTTATTTTTTACTGTTTTCACTTCTATGTGAAGTGTCCAGACTATCCATGTACCCAAGTTTAAAACTTGGACTTTATTTACTTTATAGGTATTTTCTTATCTGTGATTTAGAAGAATGACTATTCATGAAACTTAAAAGACATAGTACAGTAATGAACACTGCTAGTCATGAAGGATTAAATTTAAAAACTTCCTTAGAAAGGAAAGTGATAGCATGAGACTAAGGATACATGAGGAATAGATACATGTACATCTGTTTTACACAGAAAGCTTTCTGTAAAAACAAACAAACAAACAAAAGCAACCAGTGCTGTATACTATGTAAACTCACAAAGTGTACTTTATACACAAACATGAAGCATAAATTAAAAAGTCGGACAATAGCAAAACATTTTAAATATAGAAGAATTTGCACATATTTTTGTTAAATAAGAATAAATAATTTTATCACACAAATTCACATACCAGTTGCAAAAACAATAAATTACTTTTTTCTCAGTGCTGCAACATTTTTTTGTGATTAATCCCTTAATTCTTAGTTAACGGGATAAAACTGTTTCCACAGGAAGGCAAAGGAAGTTGAAATTATTGAATAAATTCAACAATGCCCATATGCCGCTGAACAACAAAGTGGGATTTAATTTGACTTTTCTGTTCTAAAAGATATAAATGCTATTCCCTGTTGGGCTGCCTTTGCATTTAGTAACACTTAACCTGGAGTGCTTCGTTTTGCAAGATTTGATCCTTACTAACATGCGCATTTGCAGACAGCTTCTTGAGGAAATAATCCCCAGCATTCTGACTCTTACACTCTCATTATTCAAGATGTAACTGTGGAAAGATGAGAGGCAGAGTGCCCCCACCACACTGGGTGTGTTAGATTATATTATGGAGGGTTTTCCCTTCACTACTATCCTCCATATCTACTGAATTTCAGTTTCCAGCCTATGCCATTTTTCTTAGGAATTCAGACATACATTCCTCAATTTACTGATACTTAAACAACAAACTAAAGCACTTTCTCTTGAAAGCATGGAATAGTGGTTTATTTGTTCTAAACTGTCTAGGATTGCTTCCATGAGAAATGTAAATGTCATTATTTCGAGGGCGGGATAATGAGTCACTGATAAATCATACTAAAAATTGATGAATACAGTATAGAAAAGCAGAGTAAGAGACAACCATGTTGGCTTTTAATTATGTTTTAATGTTGCTGTCCATTATAACCACAAAAGATCAAAATAATTTGTCAGAGTTGAGTTACTTGATTTGACTATTGGGAAAAGGAATGTTGCTCTCGCTATTTATTCTTTCTGTGTAGTTAAATAGTAAGCGTGACTTTTCATATTTTTCTGCCTGATTGGAATAGCTTTGTTCCCTGTCTGTGATAGCCAGTGACCCCCATCAAAGGTAGGCTACCAGAACATGTAGGCTTCATTTCTTTCATTGATAAATTATTAAGAAAAAATGACCCCATCTAAAGTCAAGTCAGTCTGAGAATCCAAAGGATAATGATAAGCTTTGTAAAACAACTATTTGTCATATCAGATAAATTCTTAAGAAAATACTTAAATCAGTGAGCTATCCATTCTCCTGGCTCCCTGAAATGACTGTGATATAGCAAGATCAATTACATAATTCTTTTATATTAAAAAAATCTGATAATAAAAATAAACTCTCAGGATCTTAAGGGAACTCCAACAATGTTCCCTAACATCCTCATATGCAAATATTTAACAATAGGCACAACTGGTATGATTATTATAAAATTTCATAAAAACAATTGGCTTTGTGATCTTTCACAAAGGAAAGCAAATTCCAATGAAAAGAACCATGTTAGATTTTCTGAGCAGTGGGATAGAGGGAAGCAGTCTACTGTCCACAAACAGATTTGTGTGCATATGATTGCAGGAAATTTCCATGTCTAACTATTAAAACTTATAACCTACTTAAACAGATTATGGAGGGAAAAGCAATCAGCTTCACAAAAATCACATTTCTTTACTCCAACACTTACTGGTACAGCCAAATCTTTCCAATTGGCAAAAATCTTGAGCACAGTATCAGTAAACTTGGGTTTAAAAAACAAAACAAAACAAGGAATAATTGCCTGTAGTGTGGAAACAGTCTTATTAGTATTAACCACTTTTTTTTTTTTTTACTAGCCACATGAATGTTACCACTCGAGATGTGGCTAACAACCAAGCAATCTTTAATAGTCCTGTTAAACTAGGTCAACCAGAAGTACAAAACATTTGGGTCTTACAGAATGCTTGAACAAAACAAACAAAAATGCGAAACAAGTGCATTTTAAAGGCTTGCTGGTAAGAGGTATACCAGTGTTGAATGTGCTAGAAATCGGCTGTGTGTTTACTATGCATTTTACCCCTTGGGAGATACGGGATACCAGCCACAGGAAGGGAACAGTCGTGAACATACAAATGGAAAATATGGTAAAGTCTTTTTCCTTTTAAATTCCAACACAAGGAAACTAATTTTTAGACTTTTGAATACTGATAACACACACATGCCAACTCTACTTCTACAGCCTAATAATGCATGAATTTGGCTTCCTGCTTGAACAAATTCATTCAGGCAGTCAAAGGTTTAAAGAAATGGACCTGGCGTAGGTATTTAGAGGATGAGATACACTGAGATCCTTCTTGTTTTCAGAATTTCTCAGAAGATGCTTGCCGTCAAAATGGTTTCTGACTCAAATGTCATCTCCTGTGGTCTGAAAGTGTACTAAATCTTATTAAAACAGCAGCAAGTTCTTAATTTCCAGTAAAACATCCACAGCTCTTTCTGGAAACTGGAAAGAGTTGAAATAGCTGCAGACCTACTTTGGTCAAACATTTTTTTTAATAGAAATATATATATATATATATATATATATTTTAATAGAACCAAGTGATATAAAGTGACATACCAATGGACAATGTATTTACAAACAGTAAAAATAAGCTACTGTGTATTATGGTGAAAATGATTACAATGCCTTTGAAGACATTCTGTAAGAGGTAGATGACAAGGGAGAGATTGTACTGCCATCTTCAAATGTCCCCGGCTTCTACATTCCTCAGTGTTTTTTCATTCTTGTGGGCTGGGGGGTGCTCAATGGGTTCCCAAGTCCTTCTATACGCCAAAGTCACCACTGTCACATGAAGCAGCTCATCTTCATTTGGTCACAGGGAGCAGATTCTGCCCATAATTGGACTCCTGTTGACAATGACACCCAAGTGTGACTTTCTTTGCTCTGGGTGGACCTCTTTGTCACCACAATGGTGAAGAATCCTCCAGTTGTTTCTGCATCAGCTCAGAACTCATAACCACAGGCTAACATTTCTTCAGCAAACATTGCTTAAATGCTGAAGGCCTCTGAGAGAGAAGACAGCCCTTTGCTAACTTCCGGTTTCCGTCCTGACACTGCACTGTCCTGGTGTGCCAGCCGGTGTCACAGGTCCTAGAGCAGGCCAGCCAGGGGCCCGTCACCCACTGCAGCTGCGGAGGGTGGGAGCCCACCTTGTTGCTGCCGTGGCCAGTGATGGAGTTGACTTTTTGAATGTACTTATTGGGAACAAAAAAACTGTAACGGACGTCTAATGCCTTCGTCGGATCTGTTGCAAGAATCTGCACAATTAGTATTTCCTTGGTGGCTGAGTAGCCCATGCCATGCAAGAAGTCGTTCCGGTGGCTCCAGCCGCTGTAGTTCATGACTGTTCCGTTGATGTCAATGATTGTTTCTGAGGTGGAGATCATATACTTGCCATTGATCAGGTACTCACCGTTTTTCTTCTTCAGGGCTAAGTAGGCAGTGAATCTAGTCTGGTCTTTGGCTTTGAACTGTCGGACTTTTATGTGGGTTGCCCCTTCGGGAATCTTTACAACGTCAGTGTAGCCCTTACTAGAGGCAGGAATATCCATAGGGGTGAGGGAGGAGGGAGGAAAAGAGGTGGGGAAGAGGTTGGGGGGATGGGGCAGGAGAAAGAGGAAGAGGTAGAAGGAAGAAAAAGAAAGAGGAGGAAGGAAGGGGAAATAAGTAAACATTTAAATAGATAAACACACAGAAATCCTCTACACATGCTATCTTAACATAAAGTTATTACATATTTCAGAGATTAGTTTAAAATTGACTTTGAAAGTTGTTTTTATCAATGAAATAAAGTTGTAGTTAGATTATCATTCCACACATTTTTAGTAGAATGTTCATAATGAGGATGATGTTAGCCACCTGCCTGTGATTGAGAAATTGAGACTAACTAAAGATTTATACCAACACGACCATCCTTATGAAATCCTGTTATCATTAAAAAGTAATTTTATATTATTTCTGGCACAAAATGGGATACTATACATAAACACAAATGAACAAAAATTTACACTCAACCCAGAAATCTTTAAATTGTTTCTCAAACATTTTTGCATACTGCAATCACACGGAGAGCTTTAAAACATTGAAATCCCCAGTTTCAGGTGAATTCAGAGTGCCCATTTTTCAAGATGGGCCTAGATGGCTACAATTTTGAGGCTCCTCACATTGCTCCAATCTGCAGACTAGTCTCACACTGAATTAAATGTGGGGAGGCACTGATTTAACTATGAGTCTTGAAACAGAAGCTCTGTTCTAATTTGTAAGAGACTATTGAACTTCCTGGGTATGACACAAAATGGAACCCAAATTCCCAGGGAACCATAGCCTAAAACCCATAGCGTTTTTCATTTTCAAAAGAAAAAAAGTGGCCTTTGTGCTGTAGCAAAATTCCCTCAATGCTTAATATCTATGAAGCATTAAGATGGCTAGAGTGAGGCTTGACAGTGAATAACAGGATAGGTCTCTAGTGATTCTTTATCTCTGCAGCAAAATGGGCAGAGACACAGCTTTCTGAAAATGCTAAGACAGAAATGCTAATTAAGCACCAAGGGTCTCTACCAGAGAGGAGGAATTATTTGAGCTGAAACTTTTGCCGCTATAAGAAATTTCATAATGAGGTCCTTAATATGTTTTACTTTCCTTAAATAGAAATAAATAATCTTACTCAAATAGAAAGAAATAATTTGTCTGTACAGTTTGACTGATGTGAGTGAATTTTTATTATCTAGTCTCAAATTATTACCCAAGTTTGGAGGTTATATGGCCACTGATTTATACATTGAAAATCCAAGTGTGTTTTGCTTGCTCAAGTATTTCCTCCGAATCTGGGAGGGAGCTGCTCCCCAAGGAAGCCCCTGTCTGTGGGGTACCTGATGTTCAGTGACTCCTGGACCACTGGTAGTGCTTCCTACTGAAGTCAGACCACCCCATCCTGAGCACATGGCTTATACATTCAACTAAACTCATTATTCATACTTTTGTGCTATGTCTAGAATTAAATTCTACCGCAGGACCTGGTAGTTTGAAAAATGAGGGGTGAACGAATCAGGCAGGAGAGCTTTTTAAAATTTTTACTCCTTAATGCCTTACTTATATGCATGAGAATCTAGGGGTTTGCCCATAGTCAGCAGGTCTTCAGACTGAGCTTCACAAGTCTGAGGATTAGTGCCTGGCTTTCTTAGTGCCTTAGTAAATTATGGTTCTCTTTGTATTCCTTCTCCATTCTTTTTTACACCTTTCTCATTATCATTTAAACGGCACATCAACCAGTTTTCCTGGCTGCCATGATGAGGGGAGGGAGCCTCATATTCATTTAATGCGACGCTCTCCTGGGAGTGACACTGGACAGAGATCTAAAGGAATTCTAGAGGAAGCATTGTTTATGAGTTGGCGAGAGGAAGTAACACACCACACTAGTTGCCATGTTTAAGGAGCCTTGGGGAGTGAGGTATGTGTGGAACAGAGTGAAGGGGACAGCGGAAAGACCTGCAAAGCAGGGGGGCCGAATCTCTGAAGAGGTTACAAAACAGCCTTGGACATAGACTCCGAGCGAGACAAGCCTTTGGAGGGTGTTGAGTCAGGAAATGCCACCTTCTGACCTAGATGATAAGATGATGGTGTCTGGCTTGGGTAACAGAGTGATGGCTCCTAGTTCTATGAAAAGACTGAGAGGCATGGAGCTTGGAAGACCAGTGGGATGCTGGCTGGGCTGGTTCAGGCAGGAGATGACGACACGTGTGTGGGAGCGGAAGTGATCGTGGTGTTGAGGGACAGCTGGATTCTGCCTGTATCTCGGCAGCAGGACTGACAGGCTTTGCCGGAAGGTGGCTGTGTGAGAAAACGGGAGTGGAAGATGATTGACGCTTTGAGTCTGAGCAGAAAAAGGACTGAGCTGCTTACTGGCCCGAGGAACGTTGAGGGAGGGATGATACATAGTCAGGGTCATAATTTGTGAATAGGTTTGAACTTGATGAAATATTTTAATATGCATTATCTCCTTTGATCCTCACACCAGTATTAATTTGCAAGAGTTACAATTATTTCCATTCTACTCTGAAGAATGCTGAGAGGAAGACAATAAAGTGACTCTTCAAAGATCACAGTGAATTACTGAGTGAGCGCTTGCTGGAGAATATTTCAGCTCTAAGATCAATATGTTTTCTGTAAATCTTACCAGGCCATGGTAATGTATTTGAATATAGTTAAACAGGTCATTTGTACCACATTATCAAATCTTGGTCAGCTCAATCTATAAGTGGTTATGCTGCCCACCACTTGCTGAAATCGTAAATTTCTTCATCTTTTCATGTGAGATCTAGTAAGCAAGTACTTGGATTTCAACACAAAAACCTTAAATTTAGAATTTAAAAAAGTAACTGGTAAGCTCATATAGGAAGTATACATAGCCTGTAAACAAGGGATTAGGTTAATTAAGAAAAAAATATTTTTCATTGGACTCCTAAATTATTTCTTTCCTTTTCATTTTTCCCCTTCTTTTAATTATCTTTTTATCCTTTGGCCTAAGATACAGCCTTTGTTTTGGCACTCACTAGCTGTGTAAAATTAGATAAAGTTCTAAACTTTCAGACTCCTTTTGCAAAACAAATACTTGGGCCTGATCACCTCTAAGGAGTCTTACACCTTTGGAACATATATAAGTGCTGAAATAATTATATGTGAAGGGTTTTTGACGTAGATGTTCCAATACAGTGTAATGAATAATTATCACATCACTAGCAAAAAAGCTTAGTATTGTATATTCTAACTAAGAATAAATTCTGCAGCCATTTAATTTTGTTTATCATATCAAAGAAAATTTCCAGTTTTTCACATTAACATGGCATGCAATCATTTTCTTTTTTTTTTTTTATATTTTTATTAGAAGAACTGAGGTGTAGGCCAGAGATACAGGGGGTGAAGGATTCACCAGAGACAGAGTGGGGAGCAGAACAGGTGGATCTACTGAAGTACACTGCTGAGGGGGGAACAGTGGGTGAGGCAGGAGAGGGCTGCTGCGCCATGTGGGAAGCTCCCTGGCCAGGTTGGAACTCTTGCTGCAGTGGTGACAGTGCTGAGACTTAACCCCAAGGCCACCAGGGAAGCCCACAATTGTTTTCATTGTTAACTTAGTTTGCTAAGTTTGTTAATGTTATTTTTCCAGTTAAATACAACACAGTGCTGCATAAATATCAAGAATACAGATGCCTGGGACCAAAACCTCTCAGCATGAGTGGTTGGTTAAAGAAAAAAATAAGCAACCCTTGCTTTCAAGGTCGCTCGTTAGTCAGCTCAGTCATCATGGCTGACAGCAGAGTATTTTATGCCAGAAATTGGTACTTTATGGACTTATATATGTAAAGCAAAAGTATAATCAAGGAACATGAGAGGAAGCAGGAAACAGACATTACTGTATATATTTCTTTATAGAGTAAATGTAAACCAGGAGAGTTCACCTCAAAATGGATTGTTGCCTACACCCACTGCAATTAACTTACCTTTTGCAAAGAGAAATATTTTCTCAAGAAAAATTCAACCTCATGAGAATTCATTTGTGAAAAAACAAAAAACGTACACACAAAAAAAGTCAGCAGGGATGTAAATCCTTTCCTAAAGTACATTTCAGAAATGACAGCTCTGCAGAGTATCATGAAAAGAATATCATGGGTTTTGTCTTTCAGTTGCTATACTTTGCAAGGTCTGGACACTGAGGCTATTGAGGTTTATCTGCGTCTAGAAGTTCCAGAAAGTTCCACTGGGCAGCCAGAGATTTTCACTCTCCTGCCCTTCCCTTTTTATATTCATAATGTGTTACTAGAGTCACGCTAGACCTCCTCTTGAAGGTACATTATAAGTACCTTATAACGTAACATGATACCCCTTTATCCATTATCAATTAACATGGCATACGATCATTTTCTTTCCTTGTTCAGTTCATGTCAGAATGACTGTTCTATAATATTACCTTTTCTTATTGAAGGTTCCAACAACCTTTGTACAACTGGAGTTGTCTCCTCCACAGATTCCACACTTGTCATACTGTAGCTTGGAGCCAATGATGCCATCACAGCCGGTGCGCACACACCTCCCCCGGACGCAGATCGAATTACTGTAGGGTCTACACTCGGTTCCATCAGTCACCTGTGTGAGGAGAAACTCATTACCAGTGTGCTTGTGTTTAGCTTCTTGGTTTCTTTGGTAAAAAAGCAAGTTCTAATTTGTGAGTTTTGAGTTTAAGGTTTTTTTTTTTTTTTTTTTTTTTACATACAAGCTGGGGTACAGGCCAGAGGCATGGGGCAGCGAGAGGATTCACCAGAGATAGAGTGGGGAGCAGAACAGGCAGATGAGAAGTACACTGCTGAGGGGAGCAGCGGGTGAGGCAGGAGCGGTCTGCCCCGCCATGTGGGATTCTCCCCAGCTGGGCGTCGAACTCGCGTCACTGATGCTGACAGCCCCACAGCGCAGCGCTCAACCGCTGCGCCACCAGGGAGGCCTGTGAGTTTTGAGTTTAAATGGGCGACGTTTTCTATCTTTAGAACATATTAATTATTAAGTCTTTATGAAACGAAAGACTATTGGAATATCTAGTACATTGAAAAATAATCAACCAATTATAGTTTCCAGGCATAGCTAACTAAACCATCCTTGACACATGGACAAGAAGATCTGGGATAAATGTGGGAAAGGCACTTTCTCGATTGAGCTCAATTCCAAACATATTAGGACACCCATGGTATTCATTTCTGTTTCCATATGTGTGAGACATACCTGTGGTACATATAGTTCTGCCTTTTTCCTTTGATAGAAATGATCTTCTCACTTAATTTGTGGGACTATGGAGAGCAGGCTCAAGAATACAGAGATCTTTCTTTGTTGCATAAATTGCAATAAATCTAAACCTGACATACTAAACATTGTAATGCTTAGAAAGCATTCTCTATTGTACACAGAACTGAAGTAGACAAAAATCAGGAATCTGGAAAAGGAATCTGGGGATTCAGACAAACATACTTCTTGGAAGAGATTGAATATATTTTGAACAAAGGAATCATATATTTAAAAATCTAACTTTAAACTACTATATATTGGACTGCTTGTAGTTTGTGAAGGTGAATATATATATATATAAATTACATGACCAGTGAGACATATTTTGAATCTGCAAACTCTTCATACATGTGTGTATGGGAGTACGTGTATGTGTGTATGGGAGTGTGTGTATGTGTGTATACTTCAATATATAACAGCGCTTTAGGTGGTTATATTTCCAAGTCACCCTTTTGTTTTAAATTCTCTGTATATTTAAAGAAATTAAAATTTATTATTTTGCTATAATGTATTTAAAAAACGATGTGAGATAAACATTAAATTGTTTTTCAGCGATGTGTCATAAATATCTGGAGGCTAGTTCCAGAGTTCATTCTACAAATTTGTAGACTGAATTGACACATGTGCAAATTAGATAAATAGCCTTTTAAATTGCAGTATAGCATTAACTGTGAGAAGTAAAAGTGCATGATAGAAAATGCCTTCTGTGATAAACATGGTATAATTTCATATGCATGTAATATAACTTGCTAACTTGCAAAATGTTGAGTCATATTAAAGGTGCATTTATCAGAACTGTTTATCTTGAAACCTATCTTGATGAATCAGCAAAGGAATTCTTAAGTGATAAAAAAATGGAAAACTTTCTTACTTTGCAAATGTGCCTAGCAAATACAAGCTGTTTTAAGAGTTATTTTTTGAAGCAAAGTTCAGTTGCTTTTCAGAGTCATTCTTTTCAAAACTAGCTTTTAAAACCTTGACTTGTTCTATTTGCAAGATAATTTTTATTCATTGAATAAAGTTTGAAAATAGAGAAATTAGAGCGATGAAAATACAAACCCTCCAAAATCTAACCCCCACCCCCCCCAAAAAAAAATGGCTGTTTACATTTGGTATCTGCAGGCTCCATTCGCCCAAACACTTCCCACCAAGGACACCTACTGATTCTGGAACTCAGTAGGCAGTTACCTTTGGAGAAAACACCACATAGTAGCCGGTGCCCTTAGCTCTGCAGGTCAGTTTGCACACATCCCCCGGCAGGACGCCTGCATATTTGGGAACCCATTCCACAAATGTTTTGACTCCTTTTGTATCAGACTGATATCCATTTTTAGCCTCACATTGCTCATGACGAAAAGATTTACCTGGAAAACAAGTTATTTTACATTATATCATCTATTCTGAAATTTAAATATATTTTTGCACATTATAAATAACTTCAGAAAGATTTTTTTTTACTATCTCTTTCACACAAGTGTTGAGGAATTTTATTATATCAGTGTTGAAAGCAGTCATTACTTTCTTCCTGCTCCCCGACTACTCAATTGCTTATAGTAATACTTTAAAGATTCACTCATGTATTTGTTATTGATTTGCACATTGGTAGAACTGCTAAGCACAAAAGTAATGGGCTATTTCTCTAGTCTCCCCTATTTATTGCTGCTGGGACATAAATCACACATGCAAACAGTGGTTGCTGACACTTGGGAGCAGCGTACCATTGGGCGGGCAGGGCACGACGCTGCAGGAGCGGTAGATTGCTCTCTTCCCTGTGCAGTAGCGGCCATTGTTTCTGGGTGCCGGGTTATTGCAATGGCGATAGGCAAACTGGACTCCTCCCCCACATGAGCGAGAACACTGGCCCCAGGACCCCCAGGAACCCCAGTTGCCGTGACTTGATGTCTGAAATAGAAAATAGAAGTGCTTTTTAACACAGAAGGAAGAACTTTCAAAGGGTACAATTGGAAATCACAGTGGAAAGTTCATTATAGACAGTTACATTTTCACTGAATTTAACATGGTCACCATTACTGGAATTAGAATGTGCTTTCAGTTCTAAGAAATTCATCTCTCCATCTCCTCTGCAGACAGAATCATAAGTATTAACCCCCTGCTTTCCTTAGACCTTCTGATATTGTACATTTCAGTGAATAACCACTGACCCATGGCTAAGTCTCTGTCCAACCTGATCTTCCGATATATGGGGATTTAAATGTATGGGACTAAAGGTCTTGCACGCTACAGGCATTACAGGGCTCATGCTTGCGACTTTTTCTCTCCGCTTAGCACTGATGGTCTGCTGGCCAGTTGATGACGTCACATGCCATGTCTGCAATAGCCACCTCGGCCACATGCATGGATGTACTTGACCTGGCTTACTTTATTCCTTATCAGGCTAGAGTTCACTCAGTAGATAGGAAATGTGACAAATATTGACATGTGCCTCCCCACCACAGGGAATGAAGAGCCCCATCACGTATGACCCCCTCAGTCTGTTACTTTGAAAACTACATACATAGCAGGAAGTTGATAGACTCCAAAAGGAAGAGCACCATGAACTCCTTTGCAGAGGGCTTGTGTGGAGAATTTCCTCTGGCGGCCATGACAGGGCGTCTGAGAATTCGTGGTCCTGAAGACAGTTAATGTGCACGTAGCAATGCTCTTCTAGAGACTTCTAAACTCTCCCACATGAGAGTAAACAAATGTTTTGCTTGGGCCTTGAAAATTAAAGTGCCAATTGTCTATGTGAAGGTGGATTGGGAATACGTCAAGAGATGAAGTCGTTTCCTGGAGCAGATGTGAGTGACTTTATAGACCTCCTCTGAGGAGGCAAACAGCCTTTTTTTTTTTTTTAAGATTTATTTATGCATACAAGCTCAGGTACAGGCCAAAGGCGTGGGGCAGCAAGAGGGTTCACCAGAGACAGAGCAGGGAGCAGAACAGGCAGATCAACAGAAATACACTGCTGAGGGGAGCAGCGGGCGAGGCAGGAGAGGTCTGCTGTGCCATGTGGGAATCTCCCTGGCTGGGCATCGAACTCACGTTTCCGCTGCAACAGCTCCACAGCACAGCGCTTTACTGCTGTTCCACCAGGGAGGCCCCAAACAGCCATTTTGGAGATCAGACCAAGGAGGGCCATGGTCAACTTTACTGTTACTAACCTACTGAATTCAAATCAATGATCATTGAACTTAGAGAAATTTGAAAGTACACTGAAGTGTGATAGGGCGGGAGGGCTGCTTGGAGCCTCAAGTAGACAGATGTGGTTTAGATGCTTGTTTGTGAAGGCGCTTAATCTGGGAGCAGTGCACCCTTGGGTGGACAGGACCCCACGTGGAGTCCTCCCGGCCCAAAGGTACGCTGCGGTATGCTGCTTTCAAACGTATGCATGATCTGCGTATCCCCCGGTATTTGATGACCGAGAATCACCTCCAAGGATAAAGGTGGAAGCTGTAAATAGATCTTTAAAGGCAAAGCATTTTATCTAAGAAATATAAAGTGTCCCAGTGACCGTCTCCACCCCGGTCACAGGAAAGTATTTCAGATCTTAGGACTGCAGGCGTCGTGTGATAAAAATATCACTTACTGAATAGTATTTTTTCTTCGTTTTGTCCACACACTTGCCCTGCAGGCAGATCCTCCCTTTTCCACACGGGGTCCCTTCGACGGCGGGCAGTTTCTTGGTCAGACACACCATCTGGCCCTGGCGCACCACGGCGCACCACAGGCGGGCGCACACATCCATGCCCGGGCATACCGAGTACTCGGGCCCGAAAGTCAGGTTGCACTGCTGGGTGGCGTCGTAGGTCTGTCCCGGGAGTTCTTCTGGGCCCAGAATCTGCTTTCGTGGTAGATCCAGCAAACAGTTCCCTAAAAGAGTGACCAAGATTGATCACTGAGCTATGTTTAGTTTTCAAATCATGGCTGTAAAAGTACACTGTGCAGCTGGTGCCGAAGCACAATGCACCCCACATCTGTGCTGTGAGGTTCTGGAGAAGGAGCTCCAGGAGGGATGAGGCTGGGTCCCTCCTCTCACTCACCAACACCCTTCTGGATGGACAGTGGGGGATGGGCTGCTCTGGGTTGTCTATAATGCCGGAGGTGTGACTGGCAAGGGTCCAATTCATTACAATCATTGGATTTTGTAAAATTAGTTGTGAAAATAGCCATTGTGTCAAGGTACCAAAAGAAATTAGGTGGACCCAGAGGAAGTCAGATAATGGACAAAGAAACAATGACAATAAATAAGCATTTACAACTTTAAGAAATAGTTTGTCCTTGGCACTCTATACTTCAACTTACCTCTTCCTCAAATGCCTTGCCATGTCCCCTTTCCACTAATTCCATCAGGAGTAAATAGGTGACACCTCATTCATTCTCAGTCACTCAATAAGCATTTGCTTAGCACCTACAGTGTCTTACCAAATATACCTGCTAGGGGAAATACAGAAAAATCGCCCAGATCGTCTCCCAGAGTCTTCCAATAAAGTGAAGGAAGCACACTAAAGTATTTCTTAAGAATTTTAACAAAAAGTTTTCAAGAGTAAAAGCTAAAGAAACCGTGGCAGAAGAAAAGGAATAATCGTTCATCATTTGGGACCAGGGTCAACTTGTCATTTTCTCTACCTTTTGTGACTGTTATTTCACGCAACTTGTATTTGTGAGGGGTTGGAATCGAGTCTACCACAAATAAGTTTCTGCTGACACTGTGTCATAATATGAGGAATGAAACAGAGGGGTGGGGGCTCAACAGCAGTTGGTACAAGGGCAATGCAAATTCAGAAGCTGAAACACATGTTCCTCCCTGCCCCCCAAACTTCCCTAATAATCGTTGTCCAGTGAGTTAACACTGCTACTTTTCTCCTTCATCTGTGGACATGCATAATGCCCATTGGCTTCTGTGTTTTTCTATTTACTTGATTTTAATAATAAGTATTTGTTGAATACTTATACCAGTCTCAGTTCTAAGCTTATTTAATCCCCAGAAGAACTTTATGAGACCATGTTTAATGGCTTCTTAAATGTATTGATAAGAAAATTAAGATAAAAGACAAATCATTTACCCAGGTTGCAGAGCTATGAGGATTGTATGATCACAACCTGCCCTTCTCATCATATAGCATCCTTCCTCTGCTTGCACATGGATAGATTTCCTGCTTTATTGCTAAAGGACAAGACTGTACAGGGATCCTTTAAATGGTGGATATGGTGCCTCATGGTAGGATCACCCAGTTAAAATCTAATTCTGGCAAAACGCTAAGTGGCTGTCTGTTCTTGGCCAAGGGAACTGACCTCTCCCAAATTTATTTTCAAGATCTGTGAAATGTTTCTCTTTTCACTGTGACACGGTGAGGATAAAATGAGCTCACATAAATATAAGGAACAACCAGAAAATTCTGAAACAATGAGACTGGCACTGTGCCCAACAGTTTTAGCGAGCTTTTAGATGTATTCGAGTTATTCTTTCTGTTCGAGAGGAAAATTATATTTAAATCCTACTTTCCACTGAAATACTGAATATTCAGCACATTTTAAATATCTGTAAATGTTTTTACAACTCCACTCAAGCTTTTTCAAAGTGAATACCTTAGAATTTGTCAATCTGTGATGGAGGCATTATATGAAAATGAATAAGGAGCAAAGTTCCTATTTAACTTCTGAGCCAGAATGTTTGAAGAGGTAAATCTTCTTAAGGCAAGCCAGAAAAAGCATTGAAAATAAGCCCCAGCCAAAGAGAACTTTGGGAGAAAAACATCAAGTTAAAAGAAAAACATCAACATCCAGTCAATGGGAAAGAAAGATAGTGAAATCTCACTAAGCTTTGTTTAGAAGACAGAGCTGAGATTGGGCACTCAGGATGCCGGGAGAGCGCTATCTACACACCACATAAAGAGCAGCATTGTGCAATCCGGGGAGCGAGCAGACTGCTGATGTTAGAAGACAGTCAACAAATCTCCAAGACAGCAAGAATGCTTTCCAGTTCTCCAAAAGTGCCGTTTTAAGAAACTTTATTTTAACGAAAAGCACCAAGCCTAAGACGAGGTAACTGAATGGTACCTGAGAAGTATTGAACATGGGGTGGGGGTTGGGGGGCATGTCATGTGTCCCCTATGTTCACCTTGAGCCAAAATAACTCCCACTCTCTCTCTGAACACTCAGCTACTGACATCCTTTCTACCTCACTTAGTAGATGATCCGCAGAAAGAAATGTATAATGCAAATAATTTGAAGTCAGTTCACAACATGGAGACTTGAAGGTGAGACATCTCTTTGCAAAGCTGAATGCCATATTGTATTTCAAAAATGAGGAACTCTGGGGCCTCCCTTGTAGCACAGGGGTTAAAATCTCAGCACTATCAAGCTATCACAGCTACTGCGATCCCCGGCCAGGGAGCTCACCTACATGGCGCAGCAGACCTCTCCTGTCTCACCCGGTACTCCCCTCAGCAGTGTATTTCAGTAGATCCACCTGTTTTGATCCCCACTCTGTCTCTTGAGAATCCTCTCAACCCTCACACCTCTGGCCTACACCCCAGTTCTCGTATGCATAAATAAATAAATCTTGCAAAAAATCCCCAAAAAACGAGGAACACATTTGCTTCAGTATTGAAAAGACAACATCTCAGCTCAATGGTTTTCCACTGGAGGTCATCCTAGGTTATCCATTCTCTTGCTTAATATAACACAACTCAGCATCACTATTAATTTATTACCCCAGTGTTCTCAGTATTAAGACTTGTTGCAGCATTAGTTTCTGTTTACCCTGAAAGATACAGTCCATTGACTTCATCAATCTGCTGAATTATCTCATTTTGCCATTAAAGAAGTACATACATATCTATCAAATATCAGCCTGCTGCCAAGGAACAATAAAGAAATCAATATACAGCCTGATTCCGAATCTCACAGTATAAAATATTTAAAGTTGAAATCATAGTGGGTTGGATATACATTTCCCCACTTTAAGAACTGTGTACAGTTTGGATATGGGGTGAATGAGGAAACTGGTCAATCTTTTAGTATTATTTATCCTGACTTCTAAAGGCATCTAATCTATGGCTGTCTTTTCTTAATCAGGTTTACTGTCATACCCAACTGCTCTTCTCATCGACTGCATCTGTTTTTTAATTTACCCTGATCTGAAATTCTATCTGGGCTTTGCTGCCAAAATTTTGTCTGTTCTGTTCCATATATTACCAAGTTGCTTTTCTCCCTCCCTTCCTCTCTTCCTCTCTTGCTCTCCCTCTTTCTTTCCTTCCCTCCCTCCCCTCTTTTTAATATTTTGTGTACATAAATGGTTAGTTTCCAAAAGAGAGACAATAGACATGGAACATACTATATACTTGTTTTTACCACCCATGTTAAACTAAGTGCTTAGAGTCAGGTGGAATTTTCTGGAGTAAAACTCAGTGAGTTGCAATGGATGAGGGAAAGAACGTGCTCCCCTCTGCATGGCCACAGTGCAGGAGGGGTGGGGGTGAGGGAAGGAACGCTGGGCCTCTGGGAAATGGAGCAGAAATATACTCTCTTTTTTATATATGATGTACAACATGGTCTTGCATAGTAATGATTAATGGAATTAATGCATTAAGGTTGGTTGTCCTTTATTCTTTTCATCTGTCTTTCCCATCTCTAGTGCTGTTCTGATTTCCATCTACTGTTCCTTTCCAGTATTGAAAAAGTATGAAATTAAACATCAGACCCAATATCGAAGGCCTAGGAGAAATCGATCAATACTCCTAGTAAAACTCATCCTGAAGTCTAACACCATAGCAAACCCCCCTTTCACTTCCCATCTTCGTCATCATCATCATCACTGTGGCCTGCAACGAGATCTTCTCTTAGGTCATTGGTTGAATGTCTAAAATTCAAAGAGAAACTGGGGCATTTGCCTGCTCTTGAAGACTCATTATGGGCCCAGTGATTGAGGAACTTACAGAGCATGATGATGGCTTACACAATGTCGCCAGATCGAGAGTAATTCAAGGCACCCTTTTGTGAAGCTGTCAGAGGCAGCAGGGGCATTGTTTGGCAGATAAAATGCCAAGGAAATTAGATTAAAAATTGTACTAAGGAAATAAATAGTGTTTTTTTTTTATTTGTCTATCGCTATGGTCTTAAAATGTATATCTGATCAGTAGACTCTTTGAAAGAATCTATTTGTTGTGAAAATCAAACTACAGCCACAAAGATCTTTGCATTTCGTGACTATGACTTTCAGATGGGAGTGTTAAGATCACATTGTCAGTATTAGAGTCTGTATTTACAAAGAATTCAGACTGTGTCTAATATGATGTTATCCACTAAGTTCTAGGTTCCATGTAAAGTTTTCAAAGGTGCCTATAGATCTTTCTTAGCAGCTGTGTCTCCGGTGCTCTTGAGCTGTCTTTAGTTAGATGGTGGCTTCCTCACACCTTGGCATTGTGGACTTAGGGATATAGCAGACACAGCTATCTCTCTTGACTTCAAGGTTATTAAACACTAATTCAATAACTTGCTTTCACTGCACAATTTCTCTGCCAATGCTTACCTTTATTTTCAAGGATCACACTCCTCGCCAGCTTGCCTAGAGCTAACTTGTATAAACACTGCAGAATGTCTACAAGTATATTGGGCAGACAGGCAGGAGGGAAAGTTGGGCGGGAGGTCCCCTGTGAAACATGACTTCTCCCTTTCTGAATCACAAGTCAGCAGGCACAGTTATGTTAGACTGACCTTTCAACCATAACCTCATTCTTCCATATTTCTTGTTGGAGCCGAATCAGGAAACACTCAGTACTAATGAATTTAAATTTGGCAGTGGTTGAGTGCTACAAATGTTCAGCTACTTGTGGCTAATAATTTTAAAAACAAATCAACTGATTTGAATGTACTTGTGCCCTAAAACTTCATTTCTCCAGCCTTGCGGGGGTGGGACAGAGACAGACGAGATCTTGAACAGGAATGGCATTTTCAGATATTACATTTTAGGGACCACCTAAAATTATTAGATTTAAAAATATCAATTGTTTTGTTGCCTTTATATTTGTGTCACCATGTATTCTTCTTAAATAACTGAAAATTGAGAAGCACTGTGATTTTAATGTCTTAGGCTACATTTAAACATTTTTGCTGTCGCCTTAATTGTCTAATGCTGTTAACTCTTGATCTCAGTTTACCTATTTGAAGTGCCCCTCCGACTCTTAATGCTTACTATTACTGGTGGCCTAGAAAATTACCATGGAAAAATAGAAGAATTGTAAAATATGACTAAATGGTCTGTAAATGGAAGTCTGAAAAGCTCTCTAAGAGTAAAGTGAAAAGGGTATTGCTTAGGTCTCATCCTGTCAGGTTAGTCTTCTAACAAAAATGTGCTATTTTTGTTAATGCTCTCATTTTCCCATCATCTTGGACTTTGACTTGCCTCTTGGTTGGAATTGCCAGTATCTCAAACATCTCTAGCTCCTACGGACACACTTTCACTTAAACTGACTGAAGTCAGTATTCTTAGCCCCAATTTAAAAGCAATTAAATTATTTGAACTCATAGTTAAATGACAGTATCTGTCTCAACCCCATAACTGTACTCGCTATCTTGAAAGGAATGTAACTGAGTTTTGCCTTTATGCTACAGAACCTGTTCTCTTTCTTACTCTCCCAAGTTTATTTACTACAGGCTACTGATATAGTTTGCTATATGTTTTCTAGAAATCTGAGCATGGGCTTTACTGAATCTAGAAATAATGTTAAAAAAAAATAAGGAAGACAATACCAAAAGCCTGTTTACTACACAGAAAGTAAGAGCATGAATTCCACAAACATGCAGTGAATCATTCCAAAATTATGGCAATGAGAAAAAAAAAATTGCACAGCATTGTAATTAGCTGACCTAATACTTGCACAGGAAAAAAATCTGGTCCCATTTTAGCCATAAGTATTTGCTGCCTTAGCAACTAACTCTGTTCAGTTAGTGATTCAAAGTTTAGCTCAACATTTTGGAATGTGGAACATGTGATTTTGAAATAAAATATTACTATTATTTCATTTTCAGAAAACCTGGAAACAGCAAAAGTAATATCCACCAAAAGGACACCTATTAGACACTGTCTTGATCATAGAGAAAGGCAGATAATTAGGTAAACATTCATTTCAGGAACTTTCCTGGCATTTTATCAGCTGTGTAAGCTGAGCTAAACAGAAAATTGCCACTTTATTATTAGTATAAAGAAAAAACCTAGCACACTGCTTTTTAGCATGGTTTCTAAATCTTTAATAAATTGGGATATTCTTTCACCTAACAAAGAATATTAATTGTTGTATTGAGGGAAATTTTATTTTATTAATTATTATTTCTTGATTATATCTTTTTAGTGAGTTATTGTCAGTTTACAAAATGTATATGATTTCAGGGTCTAGATTCATACCTTCTCAGATGTACGCCTCACACCATGCCTATCAGGTATGGGCTGGTTTACATGAGTAGGAATTTTAAGTAGTTACAAGTAGCTAAAATATTACTGATTCATTGTTATTAGCAAAAATGAGTTAATGAACAGAACTGGTTAGAAGATATAAGGACTGTGTGATGGAATTTATTTTTGTCTTAAAATAATTTATCAATTGTTTTTGACAACCTGTTTGCCACAGTTTAATGGCCACCTCACTAAGAAATTACGAAAATATCACACCAGAAACTTTGTAGAAGTAGGAAAAAACATTTATCACAGATTTTCTTTATCTGGCTTTGAGATATCTTTACAGATAATTATTATGAGCAAGCATTTCTGTCATAATCAATTCAACCACCAATCTTAGAAAGAGAGTAATTTTCAGAGGACGAAAAGGAACTTTCTGGTATATGAAAAACTTGAACCACCTGATCTGATCTTCTCTTTCAATTGTGATGAATCTGATGAGTCTGTTCTCTTGTGTTTATAGAGTTAAAGAGTGTTAGGAATGCCAGTATTTAAAAGGATATTTAAGGAGCACCTCAACTTCACCTTGAGGGGCCCAAGAACATGCCTCCATTTTTCCTTTCACACAGAGTGGCAAAGTATATAATTTTGAAATAGCTTGTTTCAAAGATTACTTAAGGGTAAGAATTTATTATTTCTAAAAACTATGATTTCCTTCATATTTTTACAATTTACAGCACTAATCCTGGCCTTATAGAACTTGAATACACTCTCTTCCTGAACTGTACCTAAAGGATATGCCAAAGATTTTCTTTTGAAGTTATAACAGTGTTTTCTCACCGCTCAAATGCTGTTCTATTTCTGTTCTGTAGTTTTGACTCCACTTTCAGGGGAACCTGCTGTCTGGATGAAACCAAATTCATCCAGGGAATGCAAACCCTTTCCTGGCTTTATGTTGCCATAAAGGGAACCTGACAAAACTGTCACCTCTGTCTTAACCACACCCCTAGAATAAGCATGAAACAAATAATTCTGAGAGTCACATTAATAGCAGGGAAACAAGATGTCTGCCAGTCTCTCACAGGAAGCTAGTGGTGAAAGAGGGAATAAGAGCCAGACTTTCAGAGCACTAACTACACATTCTGTGTGGTCTCCCACACTGCTTCTCTTTTGAACTTTTCAATTCAAAAGCAAAAATACCATGGCTATAATGCCACCAAGGATGCTGGCACTACACACCCACTGCAGGGCTAAACCACCATTGTCATGGAGGGCCAGGGGAATACCACAAGGCTATAATAAAGCAGAACACAATAACCCCAAGTTGTGTTTCTCACTGATGCCCTTGCCGATACCTACCATGACCATCATCCAGGAATTCTGTGATGGTGGCCGAAGTGCATTTAGACCAGGGCTTGGAAGCATCAATGCTGGTTAGGATGGAAGACATTAAACGCTTATCCTCAGTGGAACCAAAGTTCTCTTCACAGAATTTGGAGTCATCATGGGAGAGGCCAAGTAGATGTCCTAAGGGAGAGAATATAGGAAATGCATATAATGAGTGATTTGGGATTTCTCCCGTTCAATGCCAATGATGCTAACACTTGATTTCCACCACTAGGCACCCCCGCCCTGACCCAAGATTATTTTAACTACCTTCTCATGCACTGACTGGCCTCTAGAGAAATTAAAGCTGCATGCGGTTAGAGCAGTGAACATTGAGAGGAAAACTGAAAATTACACTAGACAGTGGGTGCTCCCCTAATCCATCTGGATCACACATGCTCAGTGAGACATAGAAACAAAGCCTTTTTTAGAATCTAGAATATGCAGGGCAACTGTGGGATTATGTCATAGCCCTCACTACATGTTATTTTGATTACTTGCCTAATTTTCATTTCTCTGATCAACCATACGTCCCAACAAATCACAGATCCTCTTTCCTCACCCCCTTCCACTGTCGAAAACTCTGTATTATTATCAAAGTTCTGCAAGCTGCAAACACTTAATACATGGTTTTTGAATGTCAATGATTTTTTCATTTCTTGGACAAGTAAGTAGGTAGCTATACAAGAGATGACTAGGGGAGAAAAAGAAAGGAGTGAAACTATGCAAATGTAAATTTGCTTCACCCCTACATGCCTTTTATTTAGTGATTGGTGACCTTTTTCTAGTCTCACAAGCAAATGACATATATGAAAACTATACCCATTTTCAGGTAAGAAATGTCTCCAATAGCAAGATGCTATCATGGAGTGTTAGAGCTAGAAGAGTAAACAAATACCGGGACGGCAAATATTTGTACAAAACCACTCAGCTCGGTGGGGCTTGTGCTTAAGTCATCAACCACGTTCCCTGCGGTCCGCCTTACATGTCCACTCTGCAAGCTAGGAATTACTTCGGAGTGTATAACCACATTCTTATCATTGGGCTAAATTCTTTTTCTACATTAGAATGATTTTCATGTAGTCTAAGGTTCAAATAGCATTCTCCAATAAATCTAAAATGCTGCTTTAAAAAATCCAGCAGTGTAAAAAGGCTAAAGAGTGGACAAGTTGGGTCTCCCTGGTGGTGCAATGGGTTGAGTCTCAGCACTATACAGCTTTCGGCAGCCACTGCAGCACAAGTTCGATCCCTGGCCAGGGAGCTTCCCCCATGGCGCAACAGACCTCTCCTGCTTCACCCACTGCTCCCCTCAGCAGTGTACTTCAGTAGATCCACCTGTTCTGTTCCTCACTCTGTCTCTGGTGAATCCACTCACCCTCCCCCCAACACACACACCTCTGGTCTACATCCCAGCTCTTGTATGCATAAATAAATCTTTTCAAAAAGAAAGAGTGGGCAAGTCATCCTAGTAGTGTTTTCTGTAAAACTTTATGGAGCAGAATACAAACCACCAAAGAGGAATGTAGGGGCGGGGGAAAAAAAAAAAGAGGAATGTAGTGGATACGACAGAAAAGTAGTGGTTGCAGTTGCTGGAGGTTTGAGTGCCAGAGGCAGGAATGCTGGCCACTGCACCCCGCTGCCTTATGCACCAGCAACCTTTTTCACGATGCATTCCAACTACTTTTGGTCAACTTATTAAATCACTCGCACCTCATAACGAAATTGTCCACCGATGTTGGTTGCTGTTGTGGCTGAAGTTAGGTGGCTAGGGCTCAGGGGCCTTTCTGGGCTCCACACTGTTAGGCTACTTTCACAGATATTTATTTCAACAGACTTTATTGGGCTAACAGGTTATCTTTGGGACACCCTCCAATCACCATTCATGCACCATTTGGTCAGTAGCTTGAACAAGCATAATGTGTAGAGTATGTCCCAAAGGACACGCAAAAGCAAGCAGGCCTGTCCATTTTGGGGTGGTATGTTGAGTCTTTTACAGAACCCACAGCTCACAGAAAAGCAGACCTACTTTTGAAGTCCTATTTGAAAACACCTAAAGTCATTTTGTGCAGACGCTTGTTGAACGCACTGTTTCTTGAACTTTCCTAAGTTAGACTTGTTATCAGCTAGCACAGTGGGACTTGTGCGGCTACAGTAACATGAGTCATTGGAATCCAGGTTTTATGTTTTTAAAAATTGGATTTTTGCACTCTAGTTCATAAAATATCCATCTATTTAAAAGCGTGACAGTCTTTTCCTCCACAGTGATATGAAAACCACTACCCATATGCCATTTTGTGTCAAGGGATTTTCATCCTCGTAGGGATTTTGCATCAAGGAATTTTCATCCTATGCACTTGCAGGGGTACACTTAGATTTCTCATTTAAAATACAAGCTAGGTGGCAAATACCAAATTCACTTTGAGGGGCCTGGGACAGTGCTTCCATTTTTTCTTACCTTCAGAGTGGCAAGGCTTATAATTTTTCAAGATTTCAAATATGTCAACCAGGCAGTTTACTTTGAAACACGTTGGTATGCTTTTAAGACTCTTGGCATATTGGCATAGCACTGAATTTTATGCTCCCTAAATTTAAAATTTATCAGTGTAACCTAATTATAGCTGAAGACACATATGAAAATTTCTTACATGGTAATAAGCAATGATTGCCATTTCAAGCATGAGCAAATCATAGTTGCACTTCAACAAGAGCTAAAAAGTGATGTGAATTCTGTAAGATTTCCAAGAATCAGTCAGAAACGGATGGCCTGAGAGTCAACTGAAAGAGACGGGCTCTTAGGAAGGGAGAGGAATATTCTGTCCTGGAAGGAAGTCTGTCACCTTGCAGTAGAAGCAGGCGCACTCAAGAGCAAGGAGATTGTGGACAACATAAAGAGCACGATGGTGCCCAACAATCAGCCAGCCAGCTCCACAGCGACTGGAAGCCAGGCACAGTGAGAGACCCATGTGACTTCTCTTCAGGAGTTGGACAGGAATTGAAATTGCAGAACAACATGAGGAGTGTTGGATGGTCTTCAAGAAAGATGTGACAAACATACTAAAGACTGTGAACAGCACAAGGAATGGCATTTTCAAATATGGGTGCCTAGTCATTCTTATTAAGACATCCCAGGTCAAATTTGCCCACACTGTTGAGTCACAGAATGGTAAGGTACAATCACAGCATAAGGTATTTTAAAGGGACACTGACAGTAGATGATACTATGACACTAAAAGTTTACTAATAGAGAGCAATCCAGACTCCAGGAAATTTAAAATAGAATTTCGCAGCTGACAGCAATATGTTTCAAAGGCAGTGCTGTGACGGATAATCAGAATTTATCCTCGCTTCATTGATTACCTACAATGATCCTTAGCTTTTCAGCAGCCACCTTTTCCAGTGAAAGTTTGTTCATAAATCACCCACAGAGATACTTAAGTTTATTAGGTGTCGACTGGAGATTAAGCTTTTCTCTTAAATGCAGCCTTCAGCCAAATTAGCACAGCTTGCATTTGCAAATATGTGCTTCAGAGAGCAAGGTAGCAAATAAAGAATATTTTTAAAAAATGGAGAAAATGTTTACCAAGTACTAGACTTTGTAATCTGTTTTTGTTTTCATCAAAAGGTATTTTAAGATGAGATTTTAGACCAATACAGAGTTTGTTGAGGAGTGAAATTTTGGAGGCAGTAAGAGGATGAAATCAAGAAACCCACAGAAAAAGTTACTTTTTACCCTTGTAAAGATAGAGAGCCATTTCTATCTCAAGTCAAAGCATAGGAAAAGAAGGAGGAAGAAGACTCAAAAGAATTCTGAAAACTAAAGAGACATGAAGAAGCTCAACCAATTCCTTTTGTGAAATAGAACATGAAAATGTGTAGTGAGGATTTGGGATGACTATTTACCCTGAGGGTTTAAGTCAGAAGCCCTGAAGTCTCATGTGAAAGAAGAATTAATATTTGTATTTGGAACCATTTGCAATCATGGTAAACATGCAAAGGAATGTTTTCATTAAAAACTCTTGTTTATAATACTAGATTTGTTTAGCAAATCTCAAATTCTTGATTGCTGTCAGTGGAAACTTTCACCTAAAATCCAGTGGCAATTAAGGAACACAACAAACTTGTGTGGTAGGTGCACTTGGTAATAGCATTTGTATCTATAAACTCAAGAAGCCAAAAAAGGGAAATACTGAAGTCAAGTGAATTTTGAGAATAATCTGTCTAATCTATTAGTTCCCCAAGCCATGCAGACTATAGAACTGTATTTGTCTGTTTGAAATCATGAAAGTAAAGGTTCAAAATATGTGTTTTTATATAAAATACTGATCTATAAAAATACTGATCTATAATCTATAATCTATAAAATACTGATCTATAAAATACTGATTCTTAATAGATATCAAATCCCGTCCTAAATAGAATCATCCTGCTAATGTAACATCAGGAAGAAGTGGATGTGAATTATGGTAGGAATAAGTTTCCTGATCAATTATGTCCAAGTAAAACCCAGAGGGTTGGAATTTTAACTATATTACTAGGTCAAATGCTATTGCAGAAATAGCAATCATCTGATAATTTTTCTACTATTATAATCACCTTTGTAAATCATCTTTCAAAGTGACAAGTGGGTGACATTTTGTGAAATAAATTTCTGATAATCACAATAGAGTTTAAAAAGCATCTTATCTGTTTAAATTCACAAGTGAACTTGGTGTTAGAAATCTTGGTAATACACACTTGGGGGAAGACACGTTGGTTTAAAGGAAAATGTTGATTGAGCTTCTCATTCAACTCAGGTATTACGGTACAACTAGGATTGAGTTATAACATTAACCTCAGGAAGGGAAGTGGCTGTTTTTCTAAACTTAGGTCGGCAAATTAAACAAAATTTCAAGCTCCTGTCTCCTGACTCCAAACTGACCACAGTACAGGGGACACAGACTACATTCTAAAAAAATGTCACCAGAAGCTTTGTAATGTGTTTATTCAAGAAGCACAGCTCAGATGAAGCATGTTTCTTAATGAGGTCATGTTTATATTTTACCTAATTTTCCAGTTGGGATTATTGAGGTGCAAGAAGGTCTGGCCAGGCGCTGACTAGTGAGTCAAGAGCTCTTAAGGGATCAGAATCTAGAATCCAGGAAGAAAGAGATCCAAGAATTGCATCATAGATGTCTACTCCAATGCAAATCCTTATGTAGAGTTGATAAAATTCTTAAACTCCCTTTTCAAAACATTAAATGTAAATCATAAATGTAGCGATTATGTAATTTGAAGGAGGGAAGGAAAAAAACATTTTAATTGAACTACCTGCATTATAACATATAACTTTCAGGTATGCATCATTGAAAATCAACATGTGTATAGACTATATTATATTCACTGCTGAAAGTGCAAATCTATTCTTCATCCAGGAAAACAATATTTTTTCATGTTGCACTACCTGTGTCAAGGATTATCTCCTTAAAAAGGAAGAGTAACCATTATCAAAATCCTGGGTTTGCAACCAGATGATGAAGTTTGAATTTCACCCTGGTAGAATACTAGTTGTTGACCTTAGAAAGGTTTAGAATCATCTCTATGTGTCAGTATCTTCCTCTCTTGAGTCATCTATCAATAGTTATTGCCTCATGACATTTAATGAGGATTAAAATGATATAAAAGATGCACAGTGCTTAGAATATACACTTGACAAATATCAAATGCCCAGGAATTGTTAGCCAAATTTATTATTCTCATGGATATTCTGGATTTGTTATACTTTACTTATAGGTATCCTAATCTCTAGCAGTTTTAATACATTTTGGTATTACCAGATACTTGATTAGGGAGAGAAGAGGAAATTTTCTAATCTTAAAAGAAAAAAAATCACACATTAAATGTGTGATATATTTATTTTCTTCTGCCGCCTTCAACTTGTTGGACTTCCACACCTGTGCACATAATCATAGGCCTCTGCTAAAGAACTAGTATTTGATCTAAACAGCAACAACAACAACCCTCTAACACTAAATACTAAATCTCTCAGTGTCACTGGATGATTCACAAAGATCTAGTCCCACCTTTCATCTGGGGGCCAAGAAAGACAGAGTGTGACATTGCTTTACACTGGACAGAAAAAAATGCTCCGTTCATGTTGATTAAAGCTATGGGTTTGGGGGTAAATACCAAGTTTAATCCTAGCTTCCTTTCACTTCACATCTCACGGCCAGTCCTGACATCTGACTCTCTGCACTTGGCTTTGGTCTACGGTGTTTCAAGGGCCTCTGCAGCTTTTCAAAACACAGCCTGTTTAATCTAATCATCTATGGGAGCAGAGTCACACGCACATCAGCATAACCAAAGAGCTCCCTCTAACCACAGCAAACACGGCAGCCATGCTGTTGTGTCTCAACCACTTCCGAAGCCTCCAGCTGAATGTTTGGCTTTGACTTTGTAAGTTACTTGACTTTAGCTTAGGAAGCATTTTGGAGTCTTTCATGACGGAGAGGTTCACTTAACACATTTTATAATTAACTACCATAAAGCAAAGCCTCAGCATGTTTGCAAATTATGGATTTCATTAGTCTAAATAAAATCAGATTGTGCCCCCTAGCATATTAGGAGCTGGCCCAACATCAATAAAATTATGTCGAAGAACCATGTGTGCAGCAGGTGAAGTCTTTATTATTGCAAGCTGATAATAAAAATTTGACAAGTTCAAAATATAAACTCAAAATGTAAACTTACATTCACTTGAAACTTTCTACAATTCACATTTGGGTTGTAAAATGGCTATAACCACATTTTTGCCTCCACTCAAGGCAAAGGAATGAGAACTGTGTTCTTGACAGTTTAAAGCAACTTCCTTAAATGTCCTAACAATTTAGTCAGTGTTTACACGTACATAACGAACCAAGGAGGAAGGCAATTTACTACTGCCTATGCAGGATCTACGCACATCAAAACCTATTTTCCAGAAACCTGTCTTGGCATCAGTTGACCATATACCTCCAGAATCTAGCCCTCTTATGGGAAGGAATTAGCAGAAAAAAAGAAGTGTTGTAATTAACATCTGGCACATGAAAAGAGTGACTTTTCAGAATTATTCATTTAACCCACTTCCTTTGGAATTGAATGCCTTGGATAGAAAAGGTATGAGATAGGAACCTCAGATTTGCCTCCATGTATTTTACATGTTAGTTCTCAATGTAGGAAAGTTTTTAGTTGGAGGAAATAAAAGAACAAGGAAAATTTTGATTTAAAATACATTTTAGGGCCTCCTTGGTGGCACAAAGGGTTAAGTCTAGAACTATGAAGCTATCAGCAGACACCGCAGCAGGAGTTCAATCCCCAGCCAGGGAGCTTCCCACATGGCACAACAGACCTCTCCTCTCTTGCTCATTGCTCCTCTCAGGAGTGTATTTCAATAGATCCACCTTTTCTGCTCCCCACTCTAAATCCTCTCATCCCCCAACACTTCTGGTCTACACCCCAGCTCTTGTGTGCATAAATAAAATCTTTTAAAAAATTAAAATAAAAAAATACACCTTATATTTTTTACCAGAATATATAGAAAGAGATAAGGGTGGAACATTCCATTCATGGCCATCCACCAGAAGGCCTATTTTTAGTCACAAGTATCCTTTTATAGCTTAGAGAATAAATAAAGTAGAAAAACTATGGTAATGAGCTGGAAATTTTCTCCATAGTTTTGTTTTGAGCACAGTGAAATATTTACACTATGCATGAATGAAGCAAGCTGCACGTTTTGAAATGGGCTCAAACAAATTAGAAACAGTCTTGCAAACCCAAAGTTTCACGACATGATTTTCATCACCATAGAAAGCCTGTAGAGATAATCTCCAAATCTGAAAGGTAGCAAATGTCTAATAAAAGAGAAAGGAAAATATTACATAAGAGTGGAGTGGAATTAGAATCTAAAGCATGATTAGGGCAGACTGATGACTTAATGCAACAATCTAAAAATAAAGAATTGGAAAGAGATCAGCAAACTGCATTACCCAAGATCACATGGGCTGCAGAGGCAAAAGACTCTGTAACCATATACAGATGATATGGGAATATTTTGTAACATTATCTTCTCTAAATTTCTAAGGGCTCATACTTTATAAGACATGTTCACAACATCCAGGCAAAAAATGAAATTAAAGAAAAATAAAGCAATTAGAAAATAAAGTAAATGAAATCCAGATCCCTTTATAAAAAAGGAATTAAACCCACATTCCTCTACCCTCAGATCTTAAATTTCTCAGATTAAGCCAGATGTAACACAAAAAGAGAAATTAAGTAGGCAGTAATTGATACGAGAAAGAATTATAGAGAATTATAAAGAGTAAATAGTGATGATTTGCCCAAGAAATTAAAAGGGACTCCAGAGTATGGTCATATATCAAAGATTCAGGTGTGATTTTTTTTCTCATGGACACCCACAATTCTATATTGTTTCTCTTAGTGCTTGTATTATTAAGAATGGCTCTTATTGCACATACCTAGTTTTAAAAATACTGGCTCTTATCAGTATCTGACTTCCTCCTTCTGACTGCTGAGTGCTCCTGTGTAATCCCAAACCCTTGGTTAAGCAATTCTGGGGGACTGGGAAAGGTAAGGCTGGAAGGTTCCTTATTTTAGCCCAGTCGGCTTCAGAGGCAATGTAACCCCAAAGAAGCTTCATTTCCTGCCCACGGTGGTTCTCAGTGGGAAACCTCCCAGATGCCAGCTGTGTGTGAGAAAGGGTAACCTCAGTGCTGAAGGACATCGCAAGGCAACGGCTGGCCCAGACGATCCACAGGCTTTCCCCTCTGGCTCTCGGCCACACCTGTGCACTTTCAGTGGCCTGGAGGAGATTGGGGGACACTTCTGGGGTCTGCACCAAGAGCGAGGTCTAGGTGCTGCCCAGCCACTTCTGCTGTCCTTGACTGCAGCAATGTGGTGAGGCATGGAGCACCTCCCTCCAAAGCGCCCCTCCCTCCAAAGCGCCCCTCCCTCCAAAGCACGCCTACGAGCGCGGACGCCCCTTGAGTCATGAAGCAGCTCTGTGCGAGGCCACAGGGCCTCCTGTCTCTCAGGAAGCTCTACTTCAAGTCAGCCTGATTCCCTGCATCAGCCCTCCCGCTGGCTGGCTTTCCCTCCAGATATAAGTCTCCACAGAACGCGTGTGCTTGTGGTGGGGAGGGGTGCTAACCCTTTCCACTCTAAAGAAGAAAATTGTAATAGCCTCTTTCTGCCCCCATCATGGGCCTCAAATCCTGTAAAAAGAATTGAAGCAGGGCAACCCAAAGTAACAATGGGTACTGCAAGTGCTGTTACCTCATTTTGAAACTGAGAAACTCAACAGACAGAATCAGAAGATGAATGACAAGTGCAAGGCCACAGACTAGGAGACCACACATGAATTTGAACCCAGATCTGCCTCTGGAAAGCCACCTGTGCCTCTGCCTCCTTTCTTAAAAAGACAGGGTAGGGTGGAGGGAGTGGAAGAGTGAAGAAGAAATAGCGCTTCTTTTAAGGAATTTGTAATCTCACCTTCACGAGTTAGGGTTTATAATCTTTTGGATGGATGATACTGGCATTCAACTCTGTTGCTTATTCCTCACTATTCTTTAGCCTAAATTGATCCAGCCTCGGGCTTCCCAGGGATTTAGAATCTTTCCTACGAGACTTCTCTTCATCTGAATAATGGTGATTAGTGTTTGATGTACTTTTTAAATCTCCCCTGCTTAACTACAATACTCTCGAGTATTTGGACTAATTCCCCTTAGCTTCCACTGCAAAACCAGATAGTTGCCTTGGACAGCTCTTGTGCAGATTTATAACAAGTATTGACTAAAGATCTCTTTGGGCTGCATTTTTATCACTGAGTTTAATAGGCATGTATGAGACAGGTAAAGACATAACCCCAGATCTGAAGTTCAAGTGGTCTATGTATTTTAAAAACACTTTCCGCTCTCCTAGTACCTGTCTCATTATCCCTGCCGATAGGGAAGCGAGAGAGACTCAGAGAGGGTAAGTCACTCGCCTAAGATAAAAAGAGAACACAGACACAGCTGTAACTCTCTCGGATTTTGGCTCCTGAGGCCAAGCATGCCTATTCAATTGAGTATTCAATTGAGGTGCTGTTGGATATTATTTATGTGAAAGATTCATGTTGGTATTGTTTGTATTATTCTGCTGAGATGTAAGAAGAGTGTCAGCTAAGAAATCAAAGTCAATACTAATACTTAAGATTTACTATTTAGTGACTGATTTCTATTTTATAGTTGTAATACTCTGATATGGAATTACATATTCGAAATTATTTGAAGTCCCCAAAGAAAAATGGCAGCTAGAAAAGGACACCTTAGGAATGGTTCTCTGCCTTCTAAGAAGGTGAAAAAGGAATTTTCATTGTTATGTGAAAAACATGGTTTTTGCTTTGAAAACCTAAATCGGTTTAATAAAAGACAGGAAAAATGTAAAATAATTAAACTATACTTTGGCCCCCAAAAGATGATGCCAAAGATGATACATACATAATAAAGTGAATGAATAATTTAACTAAAAAGCAAAACAGAAAGAGGTTGGTAACTGTAACCTGTTGAATTTGGTCCCTACGCTGACTCCCTGAATAGGTGTTATTCTTCTTACGTGTCCGGTATGAAAACAATCCTAGAGGGTTTAGAGAAGACCAAAGGCCCACAGGTTGAAAGTTCTTTAGCAAGAAGTGAGTCTCAAGGACCTTATTGTAATGGCTAAAACTGAGTACAAATTAACTTCTCAGCTCTCTAGTAGCGAGATCAGTGATTGGGAAACACATATTCCCAATTGCTAGGGTAGTTTTCAACAATTAACTCAGTTCTACATTTTTAATTGGAGGAGCTAGTGTGCTTCTGACGACAAGCAAATCGCGCATGAGACATGTGGAAACACCCTGCGGGCCTTTGCCCAGGGTTTCATTGTCTTGGTTTTTAGAAACGAAGCTGGTTGGCGGGTGTGGTGTGACAGCAGAGGTTGGCCTAGGTGGGACCCTGTGTTTCGGAATCACATGCAGTATTGTGAACCAGTGTTACCTTAATAAAGAAATTGTAAAAAAAAAAAAATGAATGAACTAAAGCACGGCACGGATGTTTACTGTAAGCGCCACGATTACCTCTGACAAGAGGCGGCTGAGATCACTCACAGGCGAATAAAACAAGATAAATTTCTGTGAAAACTGATTAGCCCCTGGATGCGTCAATACTGTTTTGAAGAACATCCAAGAGGGACATCTCTACATTCCAGAGCCCACTGTGACCAATTTCGTCTAATTCACGGACGCTTTACAGGACAGTAGCAGTAGCAAATTTCTCTTAAACGTTTCAAGGCCACCGGCAGGCAGGAAACATCTACTGTGTGACTGACTTTGCCTTCCCTCTCCTTTATGAGTTAACCCTAAAAGTGCAAGTATAAACAAATTTAATCCCCCAGGGAACATCTGAACCAGGAGAAATCTGGAATTAATTGCCAAGTATGCTGGTTCCTGTTGCAGCTGTTACAAGTGTTTGATTTGGCGAGGGAAGAGAAAGGCACTGCATACCAATTTCGTGAGCCACGGTGAAAGCTGCGTGCAGGCCATCATCTTCAATAACAGCACAGCTGCGCTCCGGAGAACATATGGTCCCCACGTCTGCCATTCCCAGGGTGTCACATGAATGATGCCCGCATAAATCCTGCCCGGGAGAAAGAAAGAAATCATTCAAATCAATTTACATCCAGAAGGAGTCACCTTGTTGAGCCACTTGCATGCTCCAAATGGCAAGAGCAGGGGATGTTTATGGTGTCACCTGTTCAGCTCTGGAAATGTTCCAAAGACAAACGAATGGCATCGGCTCGCTAAGCTTGTCTGGCCCCCAGAAGCACAGAAGGCTGATGGGACGCATTACAGTAAGAGACGTAGGATCAGAGCGTGTCTGTTACAATAGCCCCGGCCTTCTCCAGGCTGGATGTAGAGATGCCACGTGGATCCTTTTCACATATGGTCATGCTTAGGAAAGCCCCAAGATCCTGACCTAAATTCATGCTAAATTTATCAGAAGCCGGCCTCGTAATTCATTTTCCATCACAGAGGCAACTGTACCCACATATTTGTGGCAGAATATAAATTCCTCAGTATTTTGGAATGGAAATGAATTTTAATCCACGAACATAATTCCTTGGAAGATGGTCTCTTTGTTTCCAAATAAAATTGTAATTTCATAGGTTGTGTCTTTGTAAATATGTACACTTTTTTATTCATAGCATTTAATGTTGGGTTTCTCAACCTGATCATTCCTCAGGAGATAGCTGTTATCTGTTGTGTTTCTATGTGAGTGTATGTATCTTTCTGGGAAGAAGTTGCATAACTATTGAGAGATTCTCAAACTGGATTATGATCACACTCTGCTAAAAATCATCTATCTGGATGAAAGAGACATCAACGAGAATTTTAAGACAAGAAGCATGAAAAGAAAATACAAGGCAAAACTATTAACCTACAATGGCAATGATATACTTTCACTTGTTGGCAGCGGCGACGCAAGTTCGATGCCCGGGCGGGGAGAATCCCACATGGCACGGCAGACCTCTCCTGCCTCGCCCGCTACTCCCCTCAGCAGTGTATTTCTGATCTGCCTGTTCTGCTCCCCGCTCTGTCTCTGGTGAACCCTCTCGCCGCCCCACGCCTCTGGCCTGTACCCCAACTTGTATGTATAAAAAAAAAAAAAAGGTATACCTCATGATCTTCTCTCTAGTACATTTCCAGGACCTTATTATGGTCCATATTCTGAGATCCCAGCTGGGATGAATTGCCACCATGTTATTGTAGCTTCACACACTGGAAATCTGGGCCCAGCAGCCCTGGTGAATCAAGTCACCAGACCAACAACAGTCTACCAGAGTTTCCTGTGTATTCTCATGTGTCATCCCATGGGATCTCAAATTACAATTGTCGAAAACAAACTGGTAGTTTTAAAATAGAAACAAGAACACTCTTTTGCATAATAATCAGTCTTTCAAATAATACTATAGTGCAATACATTTTTTCATCCATTTCTCCCCAATCATTTTAGTAACTTTAAGACCGAAGACCCAGGTCATGGTTTGCGTGAACTGATAGACTCTGAAGGTTATTTCTGCACACTTGCACACTTATTTTTTTAACCAATATTTTTGTCTATCTTCGTAATTTGATATTCATTATCTTCAAATAATAAAATCAAAAATTGTTTTTCTTTCTGACTCCTTACTTCATTAATAAGCTTAGATGAAGAACTACAGCAAATGGAAATGGCCTTCCAGATGAGAAGGGAGTGGAAATTGGATTCTTAATCTCTCTCTGCTCACTGGTAATCAGTTGCTCATTAGAGGCCATCCATCCTCCTGTCATCCTTGAATTGCATTATATGTATCTGGCCCATTGCCATGGAAATGTGTGCATGTGACAAAATTATGAACAGAAGTACTTGCTATATATTTTTAACCACACTGATTAAAGCCCTGGGCTACACAGCCACTGTCTATAATCTTTTTTAACTGTAATTGTGCAAACTGACAACCTTTTCCATTTCATTCATACCTTTTCAAACCTTGCAACCCAGTTACAGTTTCATCATCAAGATTTATAATGAATGCATGAATTTCTTTGTGATCTGATGCCCATGGCAATGTATTAACACGCAAATTGCACATCAAATATTAAGAATACAGCACATCACATTCATGTCTATTTTCTGGTGGTAATTTAAAATATTTATAGATACAAACCTTATTTGAAGATTTTAGTATTTCTTTTTAATTCAGCTCAGGAATAAGGATACTATTGGAGCAACAGAATCTAACTTTTTACCTAAGTATCTACCTGCCTACCTATCTGCCTATCTATCCATCCATCCACCCATCATCTACCAGGTCTGGAGGGAAGGGCTATGAATCACCCAGTGTCAATATGAGAGATAAATTAAAAGTGTTGACAAGAGTTTTCTGCTTGATCAGGGAGAAGGGAAGTTCTATATGTTTTATTAAAGATGATTCTTTTCACGCAGGATCAATATTTTATCACCATGGTGTAAACAGCAATGCAAAGGAAGATTTAGTAAAATGTTAGGCTTTTCACTAGTGGACTTGTGGGTATTGGACAGGAGAAAATACTGGACATAATATTTAATTCAAAAATAGAGCTGAAATGGTCAGCAAGACCGACAAAGACTTGATAGCGAGTCACTGACAGGGTGATGCTTCAGAGTGGTCATTTAGCAGATTATGAATGTGGCAAAATCTGTGATTTAACATGGAATTTAGAATGATTAGCAGTGCTCATTCCAAGGTATAATGCTCAAATTGTGCATCAAATAATTAAGAATACAGTACATCACAATCATTCTATTTTCTGGCAGCAATTTATAACATAGCCCTAGCCTTGTAGATGGAGTTGGGGGCCAGAGGTAGGAAGCCAGCAAAGCATGTTACCCCAATAAGTAAACACCCAAAACATAGTATATCTTGGAAATCCCAGTGGCGGTCTGTTGTGAGTGGGGAAACAAACCAAACAGACATGAATGTATGAAGTGGAACCAATAACAGGAGTTGCAGGATTTCTCTGCTTGACTGAGATTGGTCTCATGTAGCGTAACTATGCTGAGGGAGGAACTAAAGGAAACACAAATGCTGATAAGGGCAGATATCATCACCAATGCAGCAATAGCAGCCCAAATTAGGAAGAATGCAATGTAGAGCAGAATCTGGGCTTAGATAACAGCATCATTTATTTCTATTAATATTATCACCTGATAAGGGCAAGGGTGGAGCTCACAAGGAGGACACAGAAGAGGATTTAACTAGTCTCAGATGACGGTGTATTCAATTCCAAAGAGGTGGGATACTTGATGGAAGGATTAATGTGGTATGGCACATATTTTAGTTGTAAGCATTCCACAAACATCTGTTTATACACTATAATGCATCTGTCTTGCAGCTTTGATTTTTGACTACCCATATAATAATCCTCAATGAGCAATTCTTGATTTGGATCTCAGCAGAGACTACATTAATTGGGTCTATTAGGCCAATGGTTGTAATGACCATGCCAAACAATCCTTATCCATATTTCTGGAAACAAGTAGGGGATGTCCAACATACAGCGCCTGGCCAAGTCCAGGGGCAAAAGAATCCAGGTGCATTTATTCTTAAACAATTATTGCGTGTCCACAGTCTGCCGTTAGACATTGTGCTAAGTGCTGACACTGTAGTAAATAAATAAGACATAATATTAACTGTTACACATCCTAGATCTAGTGGACAAAACAGATATATCAAGAGGGAGAAGACCTGGACATACTATCATGAGCAGTCTGGGGAGAAAGTGTAGAAGTGGAATTGATGAGCTCTCCCAGGGGGAACCAATGAAGCTGTCTCAGAGGAGGTGAATGGATCTTGAAGGATGGGTCGAAGTCTCACAGTCTTAGAGGAAAGGGATCGTAACAAGGAAAGACTCGTGAAGCCATCAAGTGATGGGAAATGTGAATGACAAGGAGTTCATTGGGGCTGTACTGTACAGACTACAGGATTTAGGGTTAGCAGGGGAACAAGAAAGGTAGTCTAGGCCCAGAGTTCCAAGACTGGGGATTTTCTCTGATGAATGTAAAATAAAATGGCCAGCTAGAAGCAATGGGGCAAGTTGAAAATTGAGAGGAGCAGGTGCTCAGAGGAGAATGGGGGTGGAAGCTGATTAGAGGCAGTGAAGGGAAGGCAGATTTCCTTTTGATTTTGTCTATTAGTAAGACTCATCGCTTCATTATATATGATGTGGGACAAATTCCTTCATCATTAACATATGGACTTTGGACCAGGTGATCTCAAAGGCTTATTTAAACTGTACGCTAGTATTAGATGAAGACATTTCAGCTGATAGATGGAGAAATTAGAGGACAGTGTCATTGTGCCTGAAGCTACAAGCTTGACATTTGTCAAACTGAAATTTACACCTATGCCTAAATACACCCCCTCTGCGTTTAATTCACCATGTCCTGCTAAGTCATCACATATGTTTATCTTGATATTATTCTTATCTTTTTCATTCATAATCTGTACTTGGTCAAGCAAATTCCTTTTCTGTAACAAATAATGCAGTATGGTCTTTATGGTATGTATGGTAAAACTTGATAACTTGGAGGCATACTAAATACACAAAATGCACTGAGGAGGTTATTCCAGACAAGAAAACAGTGCTGTGAAGAAATCTGCAGACTTCATTAATCTGCCCATCTCTCTGTATGGTGTCACCACTGATGGGTGACTGTCTCCCATAGTGGACCTCAAATTCATTCCTTCTTTAACCCCTTCCTGCCTGGATTATCACCTGAGATTTTAAACTGGTCCCTTTGTCTCCTGTGACTTTTCAATCTACACAGTCCAGTCAGCTACCTTCCTATAGCCTAGATCTTAAAATATTTTCCTCCATGCCTTCAAAATTTAAAAGACACACCACAATCCATCTTGGCCTGGCATTCAAAACCTTGCAGAAAGCACTCCAGGCTTGCTCTCTGTCTCGACTCCTCCTTCAAGTTCCATCTTCTCTGCTAGTACCGAGTGTCTCATCAACAGGTGGGCCCCTTCTGCTGGGAAGGATTAATGATCGCATCTCCACTTCATGTGAACTTTTTTTGACTCAATCCCTGCCTCTCAATAGCTAATGCCACAGCTTTAGTTTAGACCATCTCACTGCTCCTATTGAAAATTACTCAAATATCCTACAAAGATTCCCTGGATCCAGTCCAACTACTTAGGCTAGAAGACTCATTCCAGAACACACCTGCTATTTTCTTTCATTAAATTCACACTGAATTTATTTTATAATTTAAACTCTTTAGCATCACGTCTATGGACTGAATTCCGCCCCTCCTCTCAATTCATATGTTGAAGCTTTAATTCCAGTATATGTGTATTGGGAGACAGAGTCCATAATGGATCAATTAAGGTTAAAAGTGACTCGTTGAAATGAGAGGATTAGTGTCCTTGAAAGAGAGGCAAGGGAGCTTTCCTTTCCCCACTGTCCCTTCCCCAGAATTCACAGAGCAAAGGTCATGTGAGAACACAGCAAGAGGGCAGCAACCTACAAGCCAAGAAGAGAGATCCGCCAGAAATCAAAAAGGCCTCAAGCTAATTGAAATTTCCAGTCTGGAGAACTGAGAGAAAATACGTTCCTGTTTTTAAAGCACCCGGTCTATGGTGTTATGGTGGTCCAAGCTGAAACACACCAAGCATACAATTTCTTTTATAATCTAGTTATCATTTTCTCTAGACAAATCTATCACCCTCCTACCCTTATATCATCTATATGATCATTTCTAACCACCTATCATCATGCTGCCTCTGGGTCTTTGCTTATGATGGTTTGGTGTATCTCCCATGCCTGTCTCTTCCTTTCAGGTCTGCCTAGTCCTGCTCTTTCTTTCAAGTTGAGCTCAGATGGATTAGGCTGCCTTGCTGGATACTTGCATGATATCTAATGATTACATCTCCCGTGAAAATCAAGTATGCATTTCCTTGTCTGTTTCTTGGGCTAGACTCTTAGGAAAGCGGCAGCTTTTCTAACCTCTACATCCCTTTCTATCTTTCAGAAACACTGAATGGCTCAATAAATTAACCATGATATTTTTAGTACAGATAGCACTAGACAGGACTAACTTCTCTCTACCATTTGTCAGCTGCTCCTCTGAGATTACCTTTGTTTTGCTTTCCATGAAAGTTTTTATCTTTCAAATTATAATAATGCCACTTTGGCTACAGAATATTGAATGGAATAATTGTAAAACGGTTTATGACTATGTGTAGTGCATTAAAAATGCACACTGAAAGCTGTTCGAATCCAAATTAAATCTATCCGTCCTTTGAGGACCAATTAAATTATATATTTGTAATAAATCATATATAAATATCTACATATATAAAGATCATATATAAAGATCTACAGGCAGAAGCAATTGATCCCTTCCCACTTCCTTCCCAGCTTTTGTTTATAACTCAATTATGGCATTTATCAGAATTTTCCTAACATTAGAATGATTTACGTAAACATTCACTTCCTCATCCCTGGTGATAAGCCTAGGAGATCAGGGACCAGGAATTTTTTTCCAACCTGCTGTCTTCAAAAGCCTAAATGAGTCTCACACACAGCAAGCACTCACAGACAGGGGCTGAATCTGAGAAATACACCAATGAAATAGACTGTGCTGTGCTATATCTTCTCTAGCAGACTTTTGATTTTCTAAAATATTCTTTACAATTTATTTTTAAAATATCAGCTAGAGTCGTCTAATTTGCTCCCAGTCTTCCCATTTTTGAGTTATGTAGCCTGTTACCGATAAGGAATGACCTAGCTATGATTCTTTGATATGGGTCACATTTGCCTTTAAATGGGATTTGAACTCCAGTACGTGATTGAATTCCTTAACCTAGTCAGCAAGGAAATAATAAGAACACATCCTCTCCCTCCTGCTAACATCTCTTCTCCCTCTAAGACCCCTGTTGACAGAACCTAATGGGCGCCAGCATTTACTTATTTATTTAAATGCTGTCTGTGGAGTTCAGGTCCCACACAGGATTACAGGGCAGGATACAGAAGTGGGGTGTCAGCAAAGAATCAATTGCTTACTAACAGGCACACTGATCTTTAATGAAGGTTAAAACCTTTTCTGTTGCACAATCTCCTAGCTGGTTCAGTTTCAAACCAATGCTTTCAATCCATAAGAGTCAAATTTTCATGGATATTGAGCGGGGGTGGGGGGGGCAGTTAATTTTCAATTTGGCTATTCAGTGGGCAGGGCTTTTGTTTATAAAGAAGAGTGGTCGGTGTCCAAAATGAATTGAAGAGTTTGTCTTTAAAAAACCTCTTTTAAAATGAGAGGAAGCCAGGAACAAGGAAAGGATTCTGAAAGCAAAATGAAATTCCCGGGAGATTGGGTTTCTACTGTTTGATGGAAAAAGTGGTGTGAATTCCAGCATAAGTGCTATTTCACAATGCAAAGCTCTCAATGCCAGAAAATCACGGTTGCTAAGTTTCTCCAATTAGAGCAGCACTTGAGAGCGGGGCACTGTCCTGACAGGTAGTGTGCTGGTTTGATAAATACATTACTAGTGCTATTCTGCTGACTCCCAGACACAATGCCTCAGTCAGTAAACAGGGGTGGAAAACACACCTTCACACCTTTGCTTCATGCCTGAAAAACAAGCACATTTAGGAGAAGACATCTGGAGACACAAAAACTGAACAGTGCTGGGAACGCAGCAAAACATGGATTTGATGGCTTGGCGTCTGGTTGCTAAGTAACATGCTTCTTACATTCAAAACAGAGTTGTAAAAGTAGAATCCTGAGCCCAAATCTGGGTATTTCTCACTGAGGAAAATAAATAAATAAATAAATAAATAAAGCAAGCCAGCCATACAAGTCAATATCTGAGTTCCACAGATAAAAGAGGTCAAGTCATTTGTCTTCAGCCCTCTTCTTTCCCACATGCTGAAGTACTAGGCAGAGATTCACAATGCATTTTAAGGTACTCTCCAGTGCATCAGGGGCTTGGAAATTTTTTCTCAGCCCCTAAACTAATAGCACTCTTTAAAATGAGGTGCATGTATCTGTAATACACATGCTTTTCAAATATTTCGTCCTCACCAAGTTAGATGTATATAGCAGAGGGTCAACCGCAAACTAAATGAGATTTGCTTTACTAAAAGTATGCTTCTGCTTGGCAGGAAGGCTAGGGAGTCCTGTGTAAAATATTTTCCATGTGGAAACTGGTTTGAAAAAAAAACATTATTATAATACTTATTAAAGTTAAGCCATACTGTTCATTTACTTCTCCCTTGCTTTTATCTATTTAATTGTACTGATATGTTTCGGAGTTTGGAAAATAGGAATTATTAAACTACCCAATCAAAAACAAAATCCAGAAAGAGTAATATAACCTTTTTCCCCCTGGGAAGCAATTAGGAAAATTATGGTGTAAGAGGTAGGGAGTAATGGAGTTTTCGATTAATTTTTATTTATTTGAGAAATTATGGAATGTCTATTTGTCTTCAAAAAATGAAAGCGGACTGTTAAAATGACCTACTCTTTGGTGGAGGAGTATGGCTATAAAAGTATTTTTTTCCTCTGTCTTTAGCGAACTTCCTTCCATAAACTCTCTGAAGCCTCTTTCTTGGCAGTCTTGAGTGATGGAGCAAAGCAAGAAATACAGACTTGGAAAGTTACTTACAAAAAAAAAATAAAATAAAAGGTCTTGGAAGCCAGTAAGAAAGGGATAGTTTTACAGGAGAACTTCACTTCACAGGGAAGGACGAATGTTCTTCTATTTCAAAGATGAATGTTGTGCAGAAAAATTAAAGGATGGTTTCCAGAAGATCACTTAACCAGGAGAGATTTTCCATGCACGGATTGGGGTGTTGCCTGCTTCTGGAACTGCTGCCCTCCCCAGTTTTTGTTTACATGTGGTTTACATTTATGTCCATCCCATGAGCCACGAGTGTTTCTCTGCTCCAAATGTATCAACGCTTTTCCTTCCTACCCAGAGTGCCTTAGTAAAAATAGGAGAATTAGGTGGTGGGGCTGTGTGATTCTGCAAACTTCTGCAGGCCATCATTTCCTGTCCCAGCCTAGTCCTGTTGGCTCGATGTGTACCATGATTTTGCATACTAATGCAAAGCTTCTAAGTCTTCAGCTCTCCTGGATGGGTCTCAAGCACTTAAAGAATGAGCTGTAGAAGTCGATTCTTAGCAGACATCTGAGAGGCATGACTTAAAACTGCCAATCAGAGCAGAGCTGTGAAAATGAAAATGAGACTCAGGGCAAGCCAGGCTCAAGCCCAGGTCAGTTCTGTGTCTGAATGTCATACTACGTGGTGGTCTGATGACTGTGCAAATAGATACCATGCTCCTCCCACAACCTCTGCACCTATAAAGATCAATTTCTTCCCCTTCCTGCCCCATCTTCCTTAAAAGAAGGAAATTCTGGGAAAACATTCCATTCTCATGTTTTGATTCTTTGCCCAGATCTTTCCGCACTGGGGTTTCGGAAACATTCATCCCAAACCCAAACATGCAAGTGGGATGTGACCTCCAGTGGCAACTGAAGAGGAGGGGGCGGTGGGTACTGCTTGGCAGTGCTCTGGTTGACTAGGCAAAGAAGTTGCTAAGGAACTGCGCAAGGTTGGGTTTCTATATTCTCCTGACACTCCCACATTCCTGCCTTCCCAGGAATTGGGATTCCACCAAGGTGGACAAGTAAAACCCCCATTAGGAAGCCAGATTGAAGAAGGAGGTCTGTCTTCCTTCGCAAAGGCTTCCTTCTATGTACATTGAGGAATGATTCAGAAATTGAGGGAGAGGGTCTGGCTGTCAATAAAGGAAGGTCCTGGATGAAAATGACTACAAAGGATGAACCGATAAGCCGTTTCATGAGAATGATCAAAGTTGTAATTTTGGTTCACTAAAAAGATGACGATCCCTGATTCCAAAGACAATCTTGCTTTCCCCATTCAGCTTTGTGTATTTCCCCAATTATTTGAATCCCTTCTCATACTGATGAGACGTGACATGACACAACATCTCAGGCTGGAGATATCCTCACTGATTATCTAGCAGGCTAGGTCATTTAATGTGGGGATTGCTGTTGGGGCTCCCCGGATACCGGGGCAGAGCTGGAGGCTGGCTAGGTTGCCTGCCAGACGCGGTTAAGCAAATCAACAGTGGGAAGTGGTTTGGGGATAATCAAGGTCACCAGTCATACTGTCCCTTCCACTTACCTCCTTGAACCATCCTGTCCCTTCCACTTACCTCCGTGTTTGGACCACCCACCCAGGCTGGACCTACCTCTCGAGTAAACAGGATGGCAGCGTCGTAGTGCTCCTCATGGTCGTCTCCCAGCTGGTTGTGCTGATGCTGCCACTTACAAAAGTTCTTGAGTGTCGTGGCCGCGTTCTTGTTCACCTCCAGGCTCTTATCCTTGTCTGCCAGCACCACCACCTTCACCACGGCCAGGCGGATGTGGTTCTCTATGCTGGCGTGGCTGTACAGCCGGTTGGCGATGGAGGCCAGGGTCAGCAGGTAATGCTGCAGGCCGCGCCCGTACAGCCGCGCCATGGACGCATCCGCCACCAGGAGCAGCTCCACCTGGCGGGCCCGGGAGATGGAGCGGCGCCGCCGCCTCCACCACGTCTGTGGTCCCTGGACCCCATCCGAGGAAGGAGCCCGCTGGTCCTGGAAGTACTGGGCGAGCGCCCAGCGCCGATCCGGGCTGCTGTGTGCTGGGGGGCGCTCACGCCGTCCCGGCTGGGCAGCGGGGGTCTCACAGCTGGTCCGCGGCTGCAGGGCCTCAAAGCTGAAGCCTTCGCGGGTGTAGACGTGCAGGGTCGGCGCGGATCCATCCCCATACACACGCCCGGCCTCTCCCTCCGCCCAGGGTCCGTGCAGCAACGGCTTTAGGGTGTAGCGTGCGTGCTTGACCGCGAAGAACCCGTCGAGACCCCCACACAAATCAAACACGGCCAGAGAGCGGGGACTGCCGTCCACCGTGCCCCGGTAGAAGCAGTGGCCCTGGTGGCGCCGGCCCGCGCTCAGACTGCCTTCTGAGGGCACCAGGCCAGCAGTGCCCACCGAATCATCCCGTTCCAAGTCTAGGAGGAACCTCCGGCCGCCCGCGTAGACGAGGTAGCCCACTTTGCCGCCTGCAGAGTAGATTTGGTCGACGTTCTGGACGAGCCCGCGGCTCCTGCGCTGCAGCGCCCAGGGGTGCGGGTGGCGGGGAGCCTCGGCCGGTTCCTGCGCCTCCTCCCCCTGCGGCCGGCTGGGCTGGGCGGCCGCTGCAGCAGCCCGAGGCTGCCCGGCTTTATCCTGGGCAGGTGCCGCGGCGGGACTGGCGGCGACCAGGGGCAGGCGGAGCGCGCACAGCAGCAGGGACGCCCACCCGAGCAGCATAATGCGCTGCCCGCGGGGAGGGGCTGCGCGCCGGGGACTTTATGGGTATTTGTTACTCGCTCTGGAAGTTACCGGGGCGGGAGGTGGGTGCACACATACACTTGCTTGCAAGGTTGAGTCAAGTGTCGGAGGCACTGGGACCCGGCAAGCCGCGCCAGCCTGTCCCGGCCAAGGTGCCAGCGTGCGAACTTTTCTTTGTTGGTTTGGAAAATGTTTGGATTCGTGCTCCGGAAAGACGAAAAAAAATCGAAAAGAAAAAGCCGGGTCGTGGAGATTCAGCAAATACAGGAAAAGGTCAAAACAAACAAATTTAAAAAAGCACCCAAACCCGCCCCAACTGCCACCACGATCTCCGCACCAAGAAACCTAAGAAAGTGCCGCGCACCCGCGGGCACCTGGTGCGCGCCGCCTCCCGCCCCCTGGCCGCTCGGGACCCGCCGGCAGCGGGGTTCCACGCTCCGGAGCCTACTTCTTTTCTGATTTTGTGGATTTCCTTGACTCTACTGGAACCAGGAGGAAGAGAAGGAAGAGAGGGAAAAAGCCATAAAAATTAAAACAAAAATGCAAGGGGCGGCCTGCGGCGAGCGGGGAACGGCGCGTCCGTGTCCCTTCGGCTGCAGCGTCTTCCTGCCCGCGGTCACCCCCAGTCGGCCGCTGCGAGCGCGGAGAGCAGCGCGAGCGCTGTGAAGATGCGAGGAGGTGGAACAATGAATTTATAGCGGCATGCCATCCTGCAATGGCAATTTCAACAATTCGTCACTGCAAGCTGCCTCTTAAAGGGAGAGCTTCCCCCACCGCTCCCACCCTTCCCGGTCCGCGCCTAATCAGACAGACGGGGGTGGGGAGGCGGTGTGGGGAAGGGGTGGAGAGGGGAGTGATCGAGGAAAGGGAACCCGGGAATGAGGAAGGGACCGGGCTAGGTGGAAGGAGGGATGAGGGAGGGAGCAGGACCGGGGTGGGGGGTGGTATTTGGGCAAGAAAACCAGAAGATTTCCTTGGCCTCACTTAAAGCCACAGCGACTCCGGGTTCGTCTGATATTTCACAACCAATGGGGGTTGGCTAACCCCTGCTTACCTCATCTCCTGAAGGGGTGTTTTCGTGTGTTTTTAAAGTTACTGGGACATTTCAGATTTCTCCTTGCTTCCTTCTCTCCAGCTTTTCTTTACTTGGCTGGAAACTCTTTGCTGCAAGTGTTTCTTCCTTGCACGTCGGTGCGCTCTGGCCCCGCAGACCTGGTAACTCCGCGCACCAGTCGAGGGCTTTCAGCTTCCCGAGCGTCCCGGCTCCCCGCACCCCTTTCGCCTCGTCGCAGCCGTCCGGGTACTGGGTTTCCTCCCTCCAGACTTCCCCAGCCTCCGCGCACTCGGACGCTCGCCGGGTTCGGGCTCCGGGTGACTAACTTCTCCCTGCCATCAGCAGAGGGGCCGGGCCGCCGGCGAGCCGCGGGCGCTTCCTGGCGCGTCTTGGCGCCCCAAGAGCTGCGGTGCCCGCGGGCAGGGCCTCTGGCGGCCTGGGAATTCCTCCCCGGGCGCCATCACCCCCCTTTTCAAGCGCGCTGTGCAGCAGCTACCTCGATCTGTCACTTAGTCCCTGATGAAACTTCTGCATGAAGAGAGCAGGGCAGGGAAGAGTTAACTATTGGAGGGAATTGACTCATTAAAAAAATAATAATTAAAAATTGGCGCGCATTTTTTTCTTATGCTAAAAAAAATTACATGATAACCACGCATACATTTGTATTTTTGCTCCTAACCCTCCCCCCCACTCCCGTTGCCCTAATGACCTCTCATTGTCAGAAATTTCTTAGAAGAAAAAGACTTCGAAGGGGCGTGGGTGCACAGGTTGATGTTTATTATGACTTGTGAGTGGCGTTGCCACTGCCATTCAGTTTCTTCGTCTTGGCTCCCTCTAATGATCAGCTCACATTAAGACGGGAACTCGGACAGCTTTCTAATCTCTGCAATACTTGCAAAGTTTAGATGGTTTACTGCAGAAGCAAGGGGGTCCCTCTCTCCCATCCTTCTTCTGGCGAATTAATGAATACGCCAGTGATAAAATGAGTCCGGTAGAATGATCACATTTCTGTTTTCCCACGCCTAACTTTCAGGGACTCTTAAATAGACAGGGGCGCCTCTGTCGCCCATAAGTTGCCAGTGGTTTGCTCCTGGCTAAGTGATCTGATTGCTCTTGCTCCTTGTGGCAGCGAACCAGGAGGGTCCTGGACTGCTTGGAGGTTCTCAAAGTGTCTGAACCCAGGCAGGAATCCCAGAATTGCTCAGCAGAAGGCCCATTGCCCCCGCCCTGGGCATCCTTGGGAGTTCCTCCCAGCGGCAGCCTGCAGCCTGTCCTGGGATGCAGTTGTCATTTGCAAAGGAAGTGATTATTGGGGTCTCCTGAATATCCTGAAATAACTCATGACTTGGGAGAAAATTGCTATTGCTGAAGATCCATTGCCTTTTAATCCCACAGCCTCTCTCAGGGGTCAGTTGCAGAGGCCATGCTGTATTTTAAGAAGCCAGAGAAGTTCAAAAGTTCTGCCTATGAAGAAGAAGAATCTGGGTTCAGAGTCCTTCCACCCTCCCAGTCTCCTGCAAGCCTCAAGCCAGCCGTTCTATCTCCAGGGGCCACTGCCTGCTGCCTAGAAATAGCAAAATCTATTTTTTTTTTTTACCCATTTCAGTAAAATGTAGTCCAATATTAAGCACTAAATCCCATCTCCAAAACAACTGTGATTCAACATTTTAACCATGTCATCATTGTAAACCTCAAAAGATCATTTTGATAGGTAGGCACAGTGGTTTAAATTTACTAATTATAATTATTTGCATTCATAGACAGGGAATTTCTTAGCATTTAAGGAAATTGCAACTGAATCCTCTTCTCAATAAGTTTTTCTCCTCTTTCAGTCTCTCATCAATCATACTTCTAAATTTTATGTCTTTAAGTTTAATTACATAATGCCATTTGTGCTCATATTATTCAAATGTTTAGAAACATGTTGAAAAAATAGAATGGAAACAGATAAAGCTCCAAATGTGAATATAAAATACTAAATGTTTAGTTGTTTCACATATTCATAAGAATGAACTAATATAGCTTATAAATATAATGAGTACATTCTTAAATATTCAGAAAATTTCTACTTGGATATTATTATTTTTTTTTCTGCGAGAATAACTTGGACACTTTAGAAATTCATTTGTTGTTACTTCTTAAATATTACCCTAGTGGGTTAGGATGAACTGTTATGTTCTAGATAAAATACGGTCTGTCAGCATAAGAACACAACTTGTTTTGGATGAAAGTAGCTACAGTTTTATTAATTTTGTTTTTACAGAAAGATAAAATATCTGAGAAAGCACATTTAGGTAGATTAATTGCTATTTCATGTTTTTTTATTATTCCAAGTAACTATTTTATTTGTGCATATTTAACAATTTGCACTGCATTTGTAGAGCATGGGATTGCAAATATACCTGAAAATTTTATATTCCCCCAAAGGAGAAGAGACTTGTGTCCCAGAATGTTAGAATTGGAAGTTATCGTGAGGATGATTTAAGGCAAGTTCTTCCACCTCAATTAGAAACAGAGAGTAGAGATTAAGGATACTTGCCTGTGGTTAAAAAGTTGAGGTCAGCCCTCCTGAAAACTCAATCTCCTTACTCATTTAATGCTCCATCTGTGACACCTCTTAAAATCTATCCAGTTTACCAAATATCTGTCAAGGGCCCACTGCAAAATGTTCAGTGAGGTTCTCTGGAGACCAGGACAGATAAATAAGCCATGATTAGTGTCCAAAGATGCTCACAGTTCAGGGGTGGAGCCAATTGTACCAAAAGCTACTAGAGAGACAAACTGGAAAATACAAAAAAAAAAAAAAAAAAAAAAAGGGTGGAAGGAAAGCAAGAGAAAATTCCTCCTGTGCACAGAGCTGTGTATTTCCATAGGATGGTGTGTGTGTGTGTGTGTGTGTGTGTGTGTGTGTGTGTGTGTATGGTGTATATATATGGTGTATATATATATATATGTATATGTATATATGTGTGTATGTGTATATATGTGTATATATGTATGTATGTATATATATATATATATGGTGTGTGTGTGTGTGTGTGTGTGTGTGTGTGTGTGTGTATCCGTGTAAATGGTGTTGGCTCAAAATTCCATTTGCTAACGTGTCTTTCTTCCCCATCTCCCATAAATGATTTTAATGTAAGAGTGAAGAAGTGACAATAAAATACTTCCCTCCAGTCAATCACCTGCTCCTTTGCCCCCTTCTCAGAGAAGTCTCTGGACTCTGTGTCCTACTTTTCTTTCACTACATCGAGATTCCTACCCTGCCTGAGTGAATTTTGTGCTCTTTAGTAACCCCGCCCTCAGAGGTGGCAGGATGGTGGATGCTGGAATAGTCATTCTTTGCCACCAGAGGCTGGTCACGAGAGCCTTGAAGACTCTCTCGCCCGGCCAGTCTTTTAACAAGTGCTCCTTTGCTTTTGCAAGTTCTAGTTCTCAGAAGACTTGCTTCAAAGTCAAAGGTTATTTCAGATGCTGCATCCGAGTGCAGTCCCTGAGTATTTGTTCTTCTATCACTGGCTTCTTCCATTTAGCCGGATATCCTCCAGGTTTACCCATATTGCTGCAGAAAAAAATAATCAAACTCATAGAAGCTGAGCATAGAATGGTGGTCGCCAGGGTAGGAAGGAATGGAACGGGAGTAGCTTTTCAAGGAGATAATGTTGCAGGAATGTGAGGTGAATATATTCTAGAGATCTTTGCTACAACATCATCCTGTATAACCATACTCTGGCAAACTTACGATTTATCAAGGACAGGTTTCTTGTTAAATATTCTTTGCTCAATATGAAGTCAACCAAATGTTACACCTTGGAAGAGGGAAACGAGTATATTTAAGGGAATAGCTTTGATAAGAATCGTTAATTTTTAGTCAAACTATTGCCTGAACACCTTTCTCTCCTTTTGGGTCCTTTACCCACTTCCCTTGTCTCCTCTTTTTTCCCACCATGTTCTAGCAGGTGTCTTGAGACATCATAATCTTTCATGTATAAAATACACAATGCACCACTAACTTAGTTTCACCTGTAGGGAGCTCTAACAAGGGCTAGAAATTCTTGGTAAGAGCTGGGATAACAGGAGATGGATTATACTAATTCTGCCTTGCTCCTCGAAAAGGAAACTTTCTTAAGACCTGCATTGTAGAGATTTTTTTTTCCCCCCAGGGATGTTTATTGCATACCTGATAAAACTCTAAACACTTTTTTTTTTTCTTTGTGCCTAGAATACAGTACAGCATAGTCTATCTGTTGTGATGGATAACATATGCTTCAGAATCAGTTTGACTTAATATTATAAAAAATAAAGTTTGGGAAACCCAGATTTTCATTTTTTCTTATACACAGAAATCTTCTACTGTATAAAAGTCTTCAGATGAATAATGTACAAGTGTATTATTTAAGACATACAGGTGCTATCTGTAAAGTAAAACCGACAAGTCAGCTTTTATGCTGACCAGCTGTGAAATGTTGTTTTAGCTTTTCTCACACAATTATGCGTATATTACTTGCTTTTATGAGGTACTCCAGTTCTTTTTTCACCCCCTTTATTTTCCGGAAATCATCTCAAAATCAAACCTTACTGGAAACACATGGAAAATCAGGAATTTCCAACCTACAGTAATTTGAAACATTTGAGGGATTTTCCTTTTCCTTTGTGATGGCAAATTTAAGTGAAGATTTCAAATTACTTAATGAGTAGTAGTTATAAAATGTGGTAGGTAGGAGTTGTTTCTTAGTCCTACAATTAATATTTTTAAAATAAGGTTACACTGGACTATCATAAGATTCCTTGAAATGATTCCGTTTTCCATATCAAATATCTTTGCTTTTTTCTGGTCAGTAAGGTAAGAAGTGAAATTCGCCCAAGTAAAGAGGATAACCATTAATAGGTAGGGCCACACTCACCCTGAGCCAGTAAGGAAATTCTGACCTAATCCATACATTTACCTCCTACCCACAATGCCCAGCTCACTACAAATTGCTCAGGTGGTTAGAGAAAGAGAATCACTTTGTCACTGCTCCTGGGCAGGCCCACACCTCTGCAGCTCGCTGTTTCCTGCTCAGGGTCCCATAGTGGGAGGGCTGTTATCTGGGTTATGATCATCACATGCGTGAGATCCGTGCATGTTGCCCCCCCCCCCCCCCCCCGCCGTGGGCATCAGGTTTTCCTTTCCTCCTTGTAGTTAGGAAATGTCATTTCCATCACCTCTCTTCCTAATCTCCACTCATGCTGGAAACACAACATGACAAAGCCATGATTACTTATTAAATGAAGACAAGATTTGGAGTCCCAGGAAGGAATTTCCTGGACAACCACCATCAACTCTCTCCTGTCTCCATCAGTTAATCAGAGGTGGGCCTGTGGATACTCTCTTTTCACCAAGATTGCGACCTCTGGGGTCTCCCTGGTGGCGCAACAGGTTAAGTCTCAGCACTAGGAAGCTATCTACAGCCACTGCAGCACGAGTTCGATCCCTGGTCAGTAAGCTTCCCACATGGCGCAGCAGACCTCTCCTGTCTCCCCGCTATTCACCTCAGCTGTATACTTCAGTCAATCTGCCTGTTCTGCCTGTTTCTGTCTCTGGTGAATCCTCTCACCACTCCCCCACACTTCCGGCCTGCACCCCAGCTGGTATGCATAAAAAAAAAGAGATTGCTACCTCTGATCTTGGAAAGTATGAGAACTAGTCCCCTTCCAGATGGTGACACTTGGTATTGAATCTGAGAGGTCAGAACACCCAGACATCAGATCCATGGATTTCAGAAAGAGCTCTGGTCACAGGAACCCCACTTCGGACATTTACCCAATTCCAAACTACTTTTCCTCCATGATATATATATTAAGCTAGATATATATTAAGCTAGTATTTAAAAGGAAAATCGAATTGCTGTGATACATACCTATAAATGTTCTATGTTTTCACACAACATTTATTCTGTTATCATAAATACCCTCAAATTATGAGTAATTTTTCGCAAATGTTGTTCTTTGCTCATAGCTCATTGTATGTTAATAGCAACGGGGTGCTGCCCCAGGCAGTGATTTTGAAATTGAAGTTCCTCCCATTCTGTGGTCCCACCTCACCCCCTTCCTGTTACCACCAAGGCTGACTTACAAGGGGAAGGAAGCGAGCATTGAGAAGGCAAACTTTTTAGTCGTCTTTACCTATTGTCCAGAACCAGATATGGCTGGCAGAACCAGCCATATGCTCCCACCCAGCCCTAAGGTGAAGGCAGAGAGCCAGGGAACAGAGAACATCTGTGAGTCCAAGCAGAAAAGGGCAGAAAAAGCATCTACTCAATTTCTGTTGATTTGTGACAGTTTAATCTAAGAAGTGGAGGTTCCATCCTTGTTCCCTGCCCCAACCAATGAAAGGTAGAGCTGAGGATCGAGTGGATTCTCCTGAAAACAAAGACAAGACTTGGAGGAGGCAGACAGAGCAGAGATGCATGAAGAAGCCTCACTTCTCAGCCTTGCATTTCTTTTTTTTTGATTTATTTATTTATGCATACAAGCTGGAGAACAGGCCAGAGGCGTGGGGCTGTGAGAGGGTTCACCAGAGACAGAATAGAGAGCAGAACAGGCAGCTTGAGGGAAATACACTGCTGAGACAGGAGAGGTCTGCCTCGCCATGTGGGAATCTCACCAACTGGGCATCGAACTTGCGTCGCTGCCGCTGACAGCTCCACAGTGCAGCGCTTAACTGCTGCACCACCAGGGAGGACCTCAGCCTTGCATTCTTACCAGGGACCTGGGGAACATGGAAAAAGAACGTTGAAAGAGAAATGGGTGAGAGAACTGTGGGAGGCTGACAATGGCAGCCTTTATATTGACTTGTACTTTTATTTGCTTTTTTCCTTCCAGATTTGCCTGATCCATTCTGCCCTTTTTCTACAGTTCCCCACCAAAATGTGCCTTAGACCTGTGGCAAGTTTTGGGGCCTCAGTGGCCCCAATTTGGGCCAACCCTGTTTGACTGTGCTTGTACCCATGAGGGGATGGCTAACTTTGGATGTTTCATTGGGAAACTATATTCTTTCTCTTTTCTTCTCTTTATTACACACTAATTCTATTAAAGTTATTTTCTATTGGTGTTCTTACACACTAAGAGTGTGTTTTCTTTATATGGGGGACAGTAGAACCCATTTAGGGCAGGCAAACTTTGGGGTCTTAGGTGCCCCTCATTCTGTCCGCAAACAGATTGTCATTTATCTTAGAAATGCCACCAAAAGGGAAGAGACTGTGAATGAAGCCAAGCAGTGGAGGGAGAAAGGAAGAAATTGAAGAAGAATAAAACAAAAAAAAAAAAAAAAAAGAAGGGAGATAATACCCTTTAATCTAGCCATGTTGATAAAATCCTTAGATACCTAGTATACCGCATTCCATAATTTGATATTAGAAATTCCAGCTTCCTGGGACTTCTAGTTCTGGGTTTGTTTAGTTTTGAATACTTATCACATGACAAGTTGCTAATATAAAACTTTTAAAGCAAAAACTAGAATCACAATTCTTTGTTTCTTTAAAAGGGGTATTTCTAAGGAAGTTACTTCTTATTGGCAGTTGAATAGACCTTAAAAAATACAAGGCAGTTATGGCTTAAAACAGTATATAAAATGGATATGTATTTTCAAAAAAGGGATTCAGTAACTGCTCAGCTTTTCCATGGAACAATTTTACTCCTTCTGCCCTGAGGTACATAGAAAAGGCAGTAGATGACCAGGCGTTTCTAGGAGGGACATATAATCTAGGATTCTACTCACCAAGCAGCTAAATGACTGGGGAAAGTTGCAAAATGGAGAAATGGGTTGTTACATGCAAAGAGTTCACAACTGTGAGTCTCTAATACAGGGATGTGGTAGAGAAAGTCCAGTTGCAAACATTCCTACAAACTGGGTGTGAAAGGCAAGATGAAGGTCATTCATTGAACAAAGCACATGTGGAGTAAATATTGAAATGGAACTTCCAGAACTTTCAGAAATTATTTTTTACCACTTGTGTAGTCAACAAATGCATTATTTGACCCATGGCCTGCAAGTGTTCTCATGAAGAGAAGAAGCTCATAGAGGAGAAATAACATGTTCAATGAAGAAAATACCTTCCAAAATATTCATCCATGAGATTGGTAAGAAAACATGAGGATTTCAGGAGGCCAAGGATAAGCTGACTCATCTACCCTTGTGGTAATGCAGCATATTTTGGGATTAAGGCTCACTTGTTTTCCAGTTCTGTCTGTCATTTCCCAACATTAAGGGACTTGAATAAGAACTCCTTGAATGTTTATTGACATTCCATTAAAAAGACTATAAGACATGGCCAAATTATTTTTTTCCTTCAAAAATATCCACAAACACTTTATGCTAAGGTGGTAATTTAAAATGTGTGTCTTCTCCATGTTTTCTCAACCTACCTATAGAGCAGGATACTTTCCTTTTCTTTATGTTTCCGCTGAAACAAGGAAATATGAACTATGGCCTCTAGAATTCAGTGAGTCTCAAATATTTTGGATCTCTTATCCCTTTAAATATTATTAAGGATATCAAAAAACTTTGCTTGACATGAGCCCTCAATGTGTGATTACATCTAGCGATAGGCCTTACAACAGAAATTCAAACTGAAAAAAAAAAATCTGTTGACTCATTTAATAATAACAACAGTAAACCTATTATATTCTATTTTAGGCAATGTATTTTGTTGAAAAAAATTTTTTAAAGATTTACTTATTTGTGAGTATAAGAACTGGGGTGTAAGCCAGAGGTACAGGGGGTGAGAAGATTCACCAGAGACAGAGTGGGGAGTAGAACAGGAAGATTGACTGAAATACACTGCTGAGGGGAGCAGCGGGAGAGGCACAGAGAGGTCTGCTGCACCATGTGGGAAGCTCCCTGGTTGCGGACTGAACTCCACTGCAGTGGCTGCGGGTAGCTTCATAGTGCTGAGACTTAACCCTGGGGAGGCCCTGAAAAAATAATTTATAATCTCCAAAATGAAAAACATTTTGTGGCTATTTCCTGTCTTGGCAAATCTCTGTAGAGAAGGAAGCTGGATTCTCATATCTACTTCTGTTCTCGGGCATGTGGCAGCACGGACCATATTCTTTCTGGAAAAAGTCCAATGTGATGTCTCTGTATTATTAAAAAACAATTTTGATTTGGGGGATCTGCTGAAAAGACTTAAACATGAAACTAAAGGTAAATAACTCCCATTTTTTATTAAACAATTAGCCACAATTTTGTAAAGAAGGCAGCACCTAGGTTTAGGGGTAACTTTAGGCGCCCCAGAGTCCAGATCCCTGTTGTCCATCAAAGAGGAAGCTTAGAAGAGAGGCTTTGATCAGATACAGATGCAACAAGATGGAGTTCCTAGAAAGTACTGCCAGTCAGAGCGGAGGACTATGTATTTTGCATAGGAGAGAACTGCCGCTCCCTGGGTTTTCTCAGGCTCCACTAAATTCAGTGAAGCACTTATTTTAACTACAGGTGGTTGCTCACTTTCAGCAATTTGACCTATAATGAGTCACATGGTGAGGGGTCTGCCAGTTACTCACAGCCTCGGCAGGAGCTACTTACGGCACCATCAGTGTCACTGTCTGCTTTGCTTGTGCACCAACACCTAAGTCCTCTGGCCTGCGTCTTTGGCTTCAGATGGCCTCCTGATGGCCCATAGAACTCGTCCTACCTGGATTTTCTTTGACTTCGATCTCAAATACTCCTTGTGAATAACCAGTAATAAGCAGAGAAGACACATCACACGAAGCTTTGCTATTGACCCGTGTACATATGTCCTTTTATATCAAGGTCCCCAATAAATATTTATTGAGCACTTACTATGTGGCAGTCACAAAAGTGGTCTTGAGCCTCCCTGGTGGCACAATGGGTTAAGTCTCAGCACTAAGAAGCTATAGGCAGCCATTGCAACATGAGTTAGATCCCAGCCAGGGCGCTTCCCACATGTCACAGCAGGCCTCTCCTGTCTCTCCACTGCTCCCCTCAGCAGTATACTTCAGTAGATCCAATTGTTCTGCTCCCCACTCTGCCTCTGGTGAATCCTCTCAGCCCCAGCACCTCCGGTCTACACCCTAGTTCTTGTATGCATAAATAAATCTTTAAAAAGAAAGAGTGGTCTTGTTGGCTAGTTGAATATATTTAACCCTTTAAGAAATCTGTTCAAGGTATGGTGTAAATAGTATTTTGCTTATAGGCACATTAACACTTAAAAATGATGTGTGACTTGGGTAAAGCTAAGTGTGGTGATAGGTGCAGAGCTGGGACCAATCCAAGTTTCCTGACTCTGAATCTTGCTCCTTATTTCACAATATTGTCCCTCTCAGCAGACCTTTAGTTGTTCACTTTTATCCACAAAACATTTCTACCGTTTATGTCTTCAGTAAGTTTTTTTGAGATTTGACTTACTGTATGGTTCAAGTCAACTAGTTTCTGTATGCTGTTAAAATTTTTTCAGTTTGTAATATCTAACCTTATGACTTAATGAAGAAACCGTGCTATTGATGAGAAAATATTGCCTTACTCAACACTGATTGCATCTTGTGGGCAAACCAAAGTGAACTGGATCCATTTCATGTACAAGCCCAAGAGAGTAATTGTAAAATGAATGGGACTGTCTGAGAGTAGTCAAGGAAAAGAGTGGATGGGAAAATCTTTGAAAGAGAAATGTCATCTTCAGTTTTGGTTCTTGGGTGGAGATGGTGTAAAATTAACCTAAAATCAGAGATTCAGAAATCTAGCCAATCCTTTGTACCTTCAGATCGTCAAGGACAACCTTGCCGGCATTCTGATAGGTTATCAGTCAGAGCTGGAAATGGAGTAGGTGCCTTCTGAGACCATCTTGCTCTCTACAACAAACTGCAGAGATTCTTCTTATCTTGGTGAATTTGTATGGTCTAAGATCTATCATTAGCTTTGCAGATAAGAACTGGGCCTTTCATCTCTGCAGCTTACCCACTTTTTAGTGCTGACAGCTCTTGGTACACACTATCTTTGTTGTATTAATTTTACTGACAAAGTGGGCAGTATCTTTGTTGTATTAATTTTACTGACAAAGTGGGCAGTTCCTTTAGTCCTAGAAAGTATTTCTGCTCTCTCTCATCACATATTGAGTTCAATATTAACATTTAGATAGTATAACAATGATCATTTTTGTATATCTTCATCCAATCTTTAAGTTTATATATGTATATATGTATGTATATACATATTATAGACATTATATAAACAGCTTATAGTGAAAATAGAATAGTCCCACGACTCCAGATTCATAGATTTACTCTTCAAAAGCTGTTTCAAATGTTTTTTTTTTTCCTTTTGACTTTTGCTTCTATAGATTATATTAAATAGGTGGTATGAATAATGTTACTTTTTTATTTACTTATTTGAATCATCACCCAATTAATTCTTACAGTAGCGAAAGAGCCATGTCTTATATAGCCCTCTCATTCACTTTTTCCCCTTTTATGCACACATTAGAGTTAAGAAAAATTTCAGATAAAATCTGTAGTTTGTAAAATGCTATCTCTCATTCTATGGGAAGTAAATTTGTTGACTGAGAGTGAAGAAAGGGAAGGAGATTTTGGAAGTTTAGAAGAGAACAATAGATGACACAAAGTTGGTCCAAGAGAACAGGAGAATAAATTGCTTATCACTTTGTTCCATTAAGTCCTTGAGAAGATAAGATGTAATAGCCTGTGATGAGCTTAAAGAATGACAACAAAAAAATTTTAAGAGAAAAAAAAATATCTACAAATGCATATGACTCATTAGGTTATGAGTTTTTATTTTAAATATTATGGTAAAGTATATAGTTTGGTTGTAAGTAGATAAACACATTCTGAGTTCCAAATATGTAGCATCTTTAGTTGAAGAAGCATCTTCTCTTTTTGTCTCCTTTAAATCAACTAAACAATCTTCACAAGTATACTAATGTTTAATTATAAAAGAAAAATTATATATGTATTTTTTTCCCAGAGGACTAACTCTTGCTCAGACCCACCAAAAGGCTTCTGATTCCCGAGGGATCTTAAGCAGAGAGTTTATGAGGTAGCTGGTGTGCTAGGAATAGCATGGTTTCGGGGTTGAAGAGTCGTGTGTTTGGCTGGAGTTTTAACTTTCCCAGTTAAATTTTATGTATTAAAATGTCCAAAATAATATTTTCCTCATCCACTAAAACGAGAAAATTACCAGTTTCCATATCTATTACAATAACATTTCCCTCTTAGCAGTGTTGGGTAGAAGTCATTTTTACATAGTACCAGGTACTTTCGAAACCTGTAAAAGTTATAAATTGCTCTGGGGCAGAATTATAGGACAGAAGGGCTCTGCGGCAGTCGCTGGGGGGCTACATGTGGTATGTCATTTCTACGTGAACCCAAAGCATTTCAAAGTCCATTAATAATTGAAAAGTGATCAAATACCATTTGTGTGCAACACAACGTAACATTTGTATTGACACCGATGTACCGTGTATGAACAACTCTTCAAAGTCCTATTCTTCCCAGTCTAAAAGACAGCCTTTCACCTATTATTTCTCCTTTCCACACTGAAACCCACTGCCAACCCACTCACAAAACAAAACAAAATCGAACCAACACAGGGAATTAAATATTCCCTGAGTAACTTGTTTCTCGCCTGACCCTGCTTGTATTGTTTGACCTTTTCAAGGTCCTGGAATCACCCCGAGCTGAGCATCATTAGCCCAGAGCTGGACAAAGGAGGTGGACAGCACATATTTATTAAGTGAAATAATGAATTGTATAAACAGGCCACAAGATTTCCCTATCGTTCTTTTTTCAGTTAATGGCATTGGCACCCATTCATCTGTGGCAGTAAAAAATCTTGGATTCCTTCTCATTCCTGAATTTTATTTGGTCAGCAAGTTCTGGCAGCTTAACCTCAAAAATAACTGTAAATCCATCCTCTTTTCTGTCCCATTTGTCACATTATCTCATCTGGGGAGCCGTCATTGCTCTCTCACTGATTCATTTCTGACTTTTCTACATAGCTTCTTAGGGTGAATATTTTAAAATTAAAAAATCATATTTCATAAAACCCATTGGGCCTTGCATTAAATATTTTGAGAGTCCCCCATTTCTTTCAGGAATAAGCCCAGACTTGTTCATAGTAAACCATCAACAATATGACCCCGGATTACCCTTCTGCGTCCTTCCTAGTCTTTCCAGTATTCACCACATATCAAAATAAATTTCTTTCCATTTTTAAATACCCTTTACTCTTTCATTGCCCCAGGCCCTCTTAAAGTCTTGTTCCTGCTAATTTAATCACCTTTTTTCTTTTCTTTATCTCAGTAATATGCAGTTAACCTGCAGTTACAGCTGAAAATGTTTGCAGGTCCACCTAGCTCAAGGAGAAACCAATCTTCCTTTTCATGCACAACCACTGTTATTTCAAGAGGGTGTAATTATTCTTGATATGCCTCTGACACTTCTGAAACTGTAATCATCTTGGTGGAAGTATCCTTCTGCTATTCTTCTTTGTAACAGTATTTGTTTCCTGTGACTTTTTTAACAAATGATCACAATGTTGGTGGCTTAGAACAATAGGATTTTGTTTTCCCATAGTTCTGGAGGCCAGATAGCCACGATTAGCATCACAAGGCCAAAATCAAAGTGTCAGCAGGGAAGTGCTCCCTTGGAGGCTTCAGGGGAGAGTTTCCTGTCTCTTGCAGCTTCTGTGACTGTCCTGCCAATCTTTGCCTCTGGGTCACCTTAACTGACCCTCTTTTCTGTTTGGTCAAATCACTTTCTGTCTGCCTCTAATGAGGACACAGATGATGAGATGATGAGGATAATCATGTCTGCAATGGCTTTTTTTTTTTTCTAGACATGATAACATTTATTTATAGATTCTGATATCTTTGGGGACCACCATTCATGTCACTAAAAGTTCTGGTCCCCAAAGGTCATGTCCATCCCACATACCAAGTATACCCACACTACCCCGTCATTCACAAAAGTCTCAACACATTTCACCATCCACTCAAGTCCAAAATTTCTTTTAAATATCATCAGCTTCAAAGTCCCAAATCTCATCACCTAAATCATTTAGGATGAAACTCTGGATATGATCCATCCTGAGTCAAAAATACCTCTTCAAAAATACATATGAAACTAGAAAACAAGTTTTCTGTTAATAAAATGGGGCAGACATAGCCTAACAATGATAGAAATTCCCATCCTAAAAGGAAAAAAAGGAAGGAAAAAAGGGTCACTGGTTTCACTCACTTTGAGATCCAACAGGGAAAATTTCAGTGGATTTCAACACCTAGGAACCATCCTTTGTGGATTAGAGGTTCTGGCTTCTGTTTCTGTAGCTCTACCCATGGGGCCTATGGTTCCAGTCTTTATTCCTCTGATTTCCAAGGCTCTACTCTTAGAAATACACACACACACACACACACACACACACACACACACACACACACACACACATTTCTTGAATAGTAGTACATCTTTGCAGCTGAATAGTTTTATCAGCCTGTTTCCTGCTTCTAGAATAATGTTGGAAGTTTGACAGTCTTCTTTCATTTTTCTATATCTCTTCCATTTTCAATGCAAGCTGAATTTTTGCCAATGTATCATTCTTTAAAAATATGGCTCTCCTATGTATGTTCTCTAGGTAAAAGTGTCCTTCGAAGATCTTTCCTGTTTAATTCCATCTCTATTCAGAGATTTGTGCTCATAGCCGAGGGGTCCATGCTTCACCTCTTCAGCACTAGCCAAAGGGTACCCAGCCATAATTTTGAATTTCTTTTCAGAGCATACTGTCCTAATAGTGAATTTCCTAACTTAGCAGCTTTTGCACTCCATTTGGGTTGAGAATTTTTCTAATCATCAAATGCGGGTTCCCTTTTGCCTCATAATTCTTTTCTCAATTTACTTTATATAAGCAGAAAGAAGAAACCAAGTTGCATCTTCAGTATTTTGTTTTAAATATCCTCAGCAAAATATCTAAGTATATCACAAGTTCTGTTTTCCATACAATTATAGGGCATAATTCAGCTAAATTTACTACTACTGTAGAACAAAAGTTGCCATTCCTCCAGTTACCAATAACACATTCTTCATTTCCTTCTGAGCTTTACCAGAGTATCTTTAATGTCTGTATTTCTACCAGCAGTCTGTTTAGGGCAATTCAGACTTTTTCGATCATGTGTCTCTAAATCCTTCCAGCTTAAGTTAAAGCCAATTTCAACTCAATTTCAAAGCTGCTTTCACGTTTTTATCTTTTTGTTATAACAGTGTATCATATCCTGCTACCAAAATCTGCATAATTGAACTTTCCACAAAAGTAAAACGATGAATAGGATATCTATCTGTATCTATACATCTATCCAGAAATAACAGATATTTGCTGCATGAGACTATCTTATGCAGTTGTGGGGGTTGCTATGTAGCTATGCCTACCTAAAATTCACAGGACAGGATATCAGGAGGGCAGGCTGAACCTCCAATGTACCATCTGAAGCTTCAATACACGGGTAGAATTTATTCTTTATTAGGAATGACTTTGCTCTGCTCACAAAGCCTTTTGACTGGTTGAATCAAGCCTATCCAGATTATCTGTAATAATCATCACGACTGAATGTCATCTACAAAATACATTCACAGTGATTCCTTGATCACGAGTGGGGACTAGAATCCAATCCAGTGATCACCTAAAACTGACCCTCAGAGGTGGGCTCTTATATTTCCAAATCCTATACAGTGTTGTAAACATGTTACCTTACTAAAATAAATAAATAAATAAATAAACAAACAAACAAACAAACAAACAAACAAACAAACAAACACATGATGGACCATCACAATACCCTAGTTGTTAGCATAGTTTCTAACACAGAGAAAGACATCATTTAATTTAAGCTGAATAAATAACTAAATAAATGGTGTCATGTTCTATGAACTTTATCATACTGACTCTTTGTATGGTTTCAAGTTTAGGGGGTTTTCAAAGTAAAATTATCACAAATATATTTCAGCTTCTTTGCTGTGCCATTCCCCAGCTTATGTCGGTTACAACACACATTTTTCCCATCCCCGATCTTGCTATCTGGCCATAATGCCTTGAGCAGAGGTATAGAAAATCATGGTTAGCAAAGAAAAGGATAATATGGAGGCTCAAGTGTTTAACAGGTATGAGGTTATAAACTTTTCAAAGTGATTCGTTGTTTTTGTTCCTTAAAATGTATTGATTTGAATTATCCTATTTCAGTTTGGAATGAATTTATTCTTATTAATTTCTATTGCCACATCTTTTCCATGTTTTTGTTTTGTTAATTCCTTCCCAGAATCGTGAGTCTGAGAGGTAATCTAGTGATACTCACACAGTTTTCCAGACTCTCCTAGAAAATTTCAACAAATCAAACTAAAGTTAAGACCTTAAATTACCCAAGATGTAAGCTAGCCTTAATATTCTAAAGGACTGTGACTACTTCACGGGGCTTTCTGTGACATCAATGCTTAAATCCTCTAGGTACTCTCACCCAATTTGAAAACAAAAATAAAATATTATTCTCTTTTAGTTCCCCGATTTTCCATGAATTGTCAAATATTACCTGTAAGAACTTGTTCTCTGCAATTTTGCTCAGGTCCCTGGAGTTTAACTAAGAAGGTCTAGACACTGTCAAATATTCAAAAATTGATGCCCTTTTCTGTTTTTCACTACTTTGAGCCCTCAATTATAATTAAAAGAATTCATTTGCATATGAAAACAATCTTCTTTGATAGTGAAAAGAAAGATATTATATGAGTTCTGCTCTTTGAATCCAAACTCCTTTTTAAAATATAAATGCATATTTTATGATATATAATATATAATTTATATATAACAAAATATATGGTGGTTTTCCTATTCTTAATTAATAACTCAAGAAAATGAATCCAAACTCTTAAATTTATGTAAATTAACCATCTATCTCATCTGTTTGCTTCTTACTCATAGTATAAATAGCTGTTGAATGAGTAAATTTTTGTTGTTTTCAACATTTCTCAGAAACCTGCTTTATAATAGTTTCTTCATATCTGTGGCTCTTGTAGCCACAGATTCTTTTTTTTTTTAAGATTTATTTTTTATTTATACATACAAGTTGGGGTACAGGCCAGAGGTGTGGGGCGGCGAGAGGGTTCACCAGAGAAAGAGCGGGTAGCAGAACAGGCAGATCAGAGATACACTGCTGAGGGGAGCAGCGGGTGAGGCAGGAGAGGTCTGCCGCGCCATGTGGGATTCTCCCCGGCTGGGCGCTGAACTCGCGTTGCAGCTGCCAACAGCTCCACAGCGCAGCGCTCAACCGGCCACCGGGGAGGCCCAGATTCTATCTTTTGTTGCTTTGCAAGAATTCATTTGCCTAAGAGCCTTTAACCCAGATGAGTAAGTTGTGTCAAGAACGTCAACATTTTCTTCTCCATGGACACAATTTTTAATTATTGACTTAGACTCTCACTTCTGATGTACCACCTTCCCTCCTTCCAGCTCCTCTCTTGAAGACCTCTTTAACCTGTGGTCACGTGAAGCCTTCTTCCTCAACTTCACAAACTCTTGGTCATTAAATCTAGAGTTTATGCTTCATGGATAGGATATTAGGCAATAGGGATATACTTAGCTATTAAGACTCATCATTTCAAATTGGGTCAACTACCCGGAATATTCTTGATCTTGTTTGGTGTGAACATTTGAATCAGGTACATTCTGTGGAATATTTTAATCTGAGTTTCCGTTAAATTGACTGGAAAAAAGCCAAACCATGTGTTGTTCGTGATTTGTTTTTCTGCCCGCCGCCTTCACTGTTACCCACATTCATCTGACCGTAAAAGGCCTTCTAAGTAGGGCAGGCCCATCCATGTTTGGGTTCCTCAAATGTTTCAAGCTATTTTTCCAACTGTTGGGGTTTGGCAAGCTCTTGTCAGCTTTTTGCCAAGGTGGTTATTTTTTTCTTTTTAATTTTCAGACCAAGTGTATTTCCAGGGATATGCAGCCCATATGTTTCTTATTTATTTTTGCATAATTCATATAAATGGTTTCTATTAATTAATTTATATTCATAATATCTGTATGCTATTCCATGCCTGTGCCTTAGTCTTTCCAGAAATGTTTCTCCTTTTGTATTTTAATTTACATGAAACCTTTTGAACCAAATTTGAAACTCAGATGGGGCAGAAAATTGAAAGGTTGGCAAAATGCATTTTTCACTTCTCTTATTACCTTTAACAGAAATGAACAGTAACCCATTTTGCATAATTCAACAAAAAATTAGTTCTGTTCAAGTAACTAACAAGTAACACAAGCAAATAGTATGTTAGACTCAGTGGGGAACAAGTTCTTTAGATTGTGTCCTTAATTGCTAGACCCATTTAATTTGGAATTCTCCTCTTTACCACTCCCGGAGAGAGACTTGTTCCCAGAAACTAACACATTCGTCCTCAAGTAAAATTCATTGGCATTCTTTTCATTTTTTCACATAAACTAAAAATTTTCACTTGAGTTTAAATCTTGATGTCTAAAGTCACTAGTGTTTATAGCATTTTAACTTTCTTTTTTGTCTGTCATCTTAATATAGCCTGTCATCTTTACCTTCTGTCCAAAGCTGAGGCTGTCTTTATCATTTTCCCACTGTGCTGCCAGTCCTCACCTACATTCAACTGGAGACTATCAACATGATTCCTTGTGTCCAAGTCTCTTGCCCCCTGCCCACCACCAGTCTTCACACTGCTGCTACACAAGAACCTGGAAAGTTGTGTTGGGTACCTAGTTAATTTCTAATCCCAAAGACAGAGATCTAGATTTAAAACTCAAGTTTAGGAAAATTATTGGTATCCAATGATCACCGCTCAATTTTAGCTTGCATCTATGTTCAAATTTCTTTTTGATTGATGCAACATGGTTTACAACATAATGATTGTATCAGTTCAGGTGTATGTTTGCACGCCACACCCACCACGATAGTCCATTGTTCACCCTCCCTTCTTTCCCTCCCATTCTCACTTCCCCTCCCCACTTGTAGTCTCAATTCTCCAGTCAGATTTTTAGGATTTGTTATTGGCTTGGTTTTGTTTGATCTTTTGTTTGTTTCTCAATATTCCACATTTAAGCAACACCAACTGGTATTTGTCTTCCTCCTTCTGGCATATTTTGCTTAACATCATTCTCTCCAGTTCCATCCATGTTGTTAATTTATGTGTGCTCATGTTTTCTTAGAACACTGTGCAGAAATAAGATAGTGTGTTTCATTTAAGATGGAAAAACAAATTCTAAGTTATGTAGTATAGCTTCATTTTCTGTTGTTTGACACGGCCATAAATTTTAACTTATCAAACAAATACAATAAATAAATACTGCTTTTTCTTAATTATGAATTCTAGTGAATTTATGAATATTATTTACTCAAAACTTTCCCTTGCTAGAATATAAACTATTTGCTAACTGGATCTGTGTCCACTGAGAGAATCATGTTGTTTAATAGACAAAAAAGGGATAAATATATATTATGAGTTGGCTGGTTGAGCCTTTCAAACCATAACTGCACCTTTCTCTTCCAAAATAAATTCTCTGTTTTCCCATTTTTGTCCCAGGGATGTCTAGTTTCTAATCTATTTTATCCATATGTTTCCCCACTTGTGATGTTGGTCCTCCATCTGCTACTTCAAGCCATCATCTTTCTCTGCAGAGAGTGTGGGGTGTCTGACACCCTAATTTATTTATTTGTTTAAGATTTATTTTATTTTTTTTTTATTTTTTTTTTTTTTTAAGATTTATTTTTTATTTATACATACAAGCTGGGGAACAGGCTGGAGGCGTGGGGCGGCGAGAGGGTTCACCAGAGATGGAGCGAGTAGCAGAACAGGCAGATCAGAAATACACTGCTGAGGGGAGCAGCGGGCGAGGCAGGAGAGGTCTGCCGCGCCATGTGGGATTCTCCCCGGCCGGGCGTCGAACTCGCGTCGCCGCTGCCGACAGCTCCACAGCGCAGCGCCTAACCACTGCGCCACCAGGGAGGCCCTGTTTAAGATTTATTAAGAGCCAGAAATTTTTCTAGTTATTGGATATAAAATGATGAAAAGAATTTTAGGTTTTATACTCAATCATTATATTTCAGTGCCTAATATCCTTCTCTTCCTCCAGTCTTTTAGATTTTTGTTGTCATTAATACTTTTTTCTTTCCTTCTTTATCTCTTAATTTCCCTTCAAGATGTATAGCCTTAAATTATCCCTTTTTAAAAAGATTTATTTATGTATGCATGCAAGAGCTGGGGCATAGGCCAGAGATTTGGGGGTGGGGGCTGGTGAGAGGATTCACCAGAGACAAAGTGGGGAGCAGAACAGGCAGATTGACTGAAATACACTGCAGAGGGGAGCAGTGGGTGAGACAGGGGAGGTCCGCTGCACCATGTGGTTAGCCCCCTGACCAGGGATGGAACTCTTGCTTCAGTGGTTGCCAATAGTGCTGAGACTTAACCCCTTGTGCCACCAGGGAGACCCTATATTATCTTTTTAAATTACCTAACAATATTTTCTTTGAGATAAAAATGAATCTGGGATTCCTGGGCAAGGAATTTATCAGTGGATGGTCTCTAGAGAATATTTTTAGGCAATGAGGAAAACAGAATGGCCCAGGGGAGAAGCTAGTCAAACATGTTCAGAAGACAAGTCTGATTCCCCAGGAAAAGAGCAAGAATATCAGAGATTGTGCTGCCCAGAAACCCGAGGTTGGACTTCTAATCCCTTGTTCAGTTAGTAATTGACAAAGAAGCAAACCTACGTGTGGGGGAGTTTAACCTTCCACACATCTCCAGGTGAGTCAGCTCCCATCTTCCAAGACTAGTCTCGGGAAAAGAGTGCTGGTGTGAGCTGAGAGCAGCCTTCACCTGCTGAGTGGTGACAACAAAGGATCAGAAAAATGAACCTCGGATAGAAACAAAGAGTTGTGTTACAAATATTCTGGGAAGTGAATATTATTTACCTATGTCTAAATTCACCGTTTGCAAATATGATATTTGAAAAGGATAGGTAAATAGTACAAGATAAAATACACATATTAGATATGAGAGCACTTGCAATTTAGCTCCCAGATAAATCTATCATGGAAAACATCAATCATGTCCCCAAGATACACTACTGGGTCAAGTTTAGTTTCCTTCTGTAAACTTCATTACCTATATGACATAGGCCAAAACTATGAAATTTGCCCTTACAGCCTGGGGACTGACTCATGTGTCCAACGCTATTACTCTGTTTGACTATCCAGCTCTAACGCCACCATTCTCCCTCCTGCAAGTAACATTGGTGTGTCATCACCATCACCAGGTCCCACTGCAACATCGCACTACTCTACCTTCAGCAGTCAGTAATGAGAGAGAATAATGTTGTCACATGTTGTTATAATCTTTGAATGAACACAAGTCCTAAAAACAGAGGGGGGCTTTGCTATCTTCCCATATTCTAAATACAAGTCCTCATGTGTACACGATAGTAGACACTGAGAAATTTTAGGAACTGGTAAGTTTTATTTGACTCCATAGGCTTTATTGAACTACCTGTAGACTGTCTAGATTGACCACTCCACTAAAATCTAATTACCAACATGAGGTAATTAATTCATAGAGCGTGGCCATAGAACTGAGACTTCATTGGGTCTTGACCCCTGGGTCCAGGATCCTAATAGATATCACATATGGAAGAAGTAGCATTTTTATATTTGGTTGTAAAGGGCAGTAAACACTGACCACACTGCTAATGTTCCTCCCCAGCCCCTGCCACCACCAAAATAACTCAGAGTCATTCCTTATTGGTCCACATCAAACCATCTAATATCTGTCACATCTGGAATATCAGAACATACTCTAGTTAGATTCTCACAAACTTCTACCATCCCTTGACTGACTAACTAAAACTTTGTCAAGGCTAAATTAAAAAAAAAAAAAAGTTACCAGCTCCCCCCAAACTGCACAGACACTACCAGTTCTTGCCCTTGGAAGAGCATGTTCAAGGGATTAGCCTTGTTGTCCAAGATGCAGCCTTTAGGACCAAGATCCACTACTGCACCAAGGTGCCCCTGAGCCCAAACCACTTTCCCATGTCATTCTTAGGCCAAGCAGACCACAACCAGACGTCCGAGTCCTCACTGGTCGCTAAAACAACAGCACTAGACTTCATGAATGCTCAGTGAATATACAAAGGAAAGTAAGTTCTGACCACCATATCCAGCCCACACACCCTCAGACTGGATGGCTGCACTTAACCTTGCGGTGGTCCGTTCACTGCCTTTCTCTCAAAACCAGGTTCCGGTTAAGGTTTGGCAGGTAACCCGCTGGCTTTGATCAATTTCTTCTTGCCAATTCCATGCCAGAAGAGACTTTCTTACTCTTCCCCTGAAGAGATTCAAGGTCCTAGAATCCTAGTTTCTAATGACAGTGATTTTCTATGTAAGGACTTAATTTTTGATTTACCATTTCCATAAACTATGATAATCACAAGTCCCAGATAAGAGGGAGATAATCACATCCACCATTGGTGAAACCAGCTTCATTAGGGCTAACTGGATAGCTGACTCCTTTGGTGGCCATTGCATAACTATTCTTTGCAAAGACATTCTTGTGGTTCAGAGTTTGGCTTTCTGGATGTGGGTGGAAGACCCAGTTTTGTCGCTTACACTATGAAGTTGTAAATAGACAAACTATGTCTAGCAAATGTCATAGTCAAGAACTATTGTCAGATACTTCATATGAATCAGTACAGTAACAACATCTTTAAGAAATATTCATATCCTCATACATTTAACTAAACTGATCATCACAAAGTTTTCATCATTTATGCGCCGTCATACTTGCAGTCAATAACAGAATTGACTAGTTGGAAACCAGTTCTTTCTGATGTTAAAATGAGGTTTCCCTCCATAGCCCCTAACTCCCTAGCCCAGTGAGATGGAGTTAAGCAGAGGACTGTTTTCAGAATGTGGTTTCTGGGAAGTTTCCTCTCCAAATATTCTTTCACCAATGAGTATGATGCTTGAAATTTCTCCAAAGAATATTTATTTCTGGGAGCCTGAAGGGATTTCAATGTATTTATAATCTCATACTAAAACCCATCTGCCCTTTAGTTTAAAATAAAGTTTATTAACCAACATTGTAACAGTTATCGATGAGTGACTGGCCAGAGCTTTTGCAAAGCAGGAGAAAGAATTATGCTGAGTGAACAAATACAAGTTGTGATGAAAACTTGTTCCTTTTGCCACTTAGAAATTTTGCCTTTTTGGTTGTTGTTTCTGCCCTTGCTGTGCAGTTTTTAAATCTTGGAACTGGAAGAACAAAATATTTTTCTAAAATGGAATGATTTGTAGCCTTTGCATTTGAGAAGAACAGTTGGATACTCTGGTGGAGTCTCTTAAAAGTGGTGGGAAACGGGTCCTAGGAAATGTTCAGTGGAGAACAGATGGTGTCTTATGTAAAGCACAGGACCTGGAAATCTGATCACTCTAATTCAGGCCACGGTGATGGGCTGGTATGTAAAGGCCGCTCTTATTCTGAATGGAGTAGCCTTGTTGCAACAATAGTGGTTATGAATATATATGTGTGTGTGCGCGAGTATTAGTGTGTGTGTAGATTCTGAAAACAATGGTTTGGGATTGACAGATTTTTTTGGATACGCTAAAAAAAAAGGAGAGGAAACTCCAATTAATTGAATTATGTTAGTTAAAATGGCACTTTTAGTACAGACATGGTTATTTCAAAGTAAAGAGGCACTTGCCTTAATCTCAACCTTTACCATACTTTACTCAATTATTTGTTTTTCAAATGAAATGTTCACTCCTATGGTGGGTGGTAATACAAATTTTTAGCAGAAACAAGACATGATAATCAGACTTTAAAACCATACTTCTGTAATGATAATGGTCTTTGGGTTTAGATTGAAAATATTTTCCATGGAAAGACTTTAATGAAAATTTTGACAGATATGATTGTTTAAAAATATCTAGATTTGGTTAAATTATAAGAATCATTTTTATTTTGAAATTCTTTAAGCTTACCAACAAGTTGCAATTACAGTCAAAATATTTTTTTTCTTTACTCTTCATTATTTTCCAACAAATCACTGTTTGATGCCTCCTCACCTCTGAATCCTTTAATATTTAAATTTAACAATGAAATGACCCCATGTGATCACATATTATTCATCACACCGAGGAAATCAACAACAATATATGACTACTAGCTAATCTTTTGCCTCATTTAGGATTCCTCAGTCATCCCAATAAACTATAGCAAAAAGAACTATTTAGGTGCCACGTGTCCTTAATCTCCCTGCGTGAGAAGGAGTATTTCAGTCTTTCCCTGACTTTTATGAAGTTGGCAAGTTTAACTACTGTAGACCGGAACTTTTGTTTTGAGAATTCTTGCACTTCCCCAATTTAATAATATTTCTCAAGTCAAGGAAATTCTCCTCACAGAAACAGAGATACTGATTTCAACTCCAGGGAAAAGGAGGATGCAGTCATATTACTGCAGTGGTATTCTCCACACCAAGTGACTACTGACCTGACAGGTTGGACGTGATGAGGGGTTAGTCACAGAATTCAGTTAATGAGATGCTCATATCTTATTTTGATAGAAACTTCTTGTCAGAATGAACATATCACAATGAAGTAAGTTGTAGGAATGCACACTACTGCCTGAACCAAAACTTCACTGATTACAGAAAAGGAATTCTAGAGTTGACTAGTTTCCTGGCCTGTGCTGTAAACTCCAGGATGCAGGGGGACACACCCCACACCCACATACACACACCACCTACCTTCTGAAAACATCCTATTTATTCAATATATTCTTCTAGTTGTAAAACTTCATGGGACATTTTTCTGTTTCTAACTCATTTGTAAGAATCACTGGGAGAGATTTTTTGTGGTAATTATCACACAAAACTTTGTTCTTGTTCAGTGTTATCTCCTGGCTCCACTGGCAGAAATATCTGAGGAGCAAATACGCAGAAACTAATGATCAATTACAGGCATCATAAAAAACCTCCTGTGAGGTTGCATATGCAGGCTGGCTGGATAGTTCTCCATGCTTCACTTAGAAAAATAGTGCTCCCGAAGATGGCATGTTGTAAAGAATATTAACACTCCTGCACTCAGCTTGTATATTCAGCAACTACAGTATTCTTTGATTCTGAGATAGTTACCTTGATTTTTTGTTTTGTAGAATTCTACATCTGGAACCCATTTTTGGGTCATGAAATAAGACGCTCTATTAAAAGTATCTTTTTTACACACACACACACACACACACACACACACACACACACACACGAAAAGTCACCACATAAAAAGGTCATCACCAATGATGTCATTATCTGGTCCTCCATCTCGGAGGACTAATGTGAGTATAGACTTTTAATGTATGAACAACTAAGCATCATTTTCCTAGGGGACATTTAAAAAAAAATCTATTCATTTTTGGAGTGTTCCATTTTAAAAAGCTTCTGTTTTGTTTTGTTTTTTAATTTTTTAATGATTTATTTATTGGTGCGTACAAGAGCTGAGATGTAGGCCAGAGGTGTGGGGGGGTGAGAGCATTCACCAGAGACAGACCCACTGGGGAGCAGAACAGGCAGATCCAATGAAATACACTGCTGTGGGGAGCAGCGGGCGAGGCAGGAGAGATCTGCTGCGCCATGTGGATTAGCTCCCTGGCTGGGGATAGGATTTGTACCGCAGTGGCTGCAAACAGCTTCATAGTGCTGAGACTTAACCCCTTGCACCACCAGGGAGGCCCCTGTTTTTTTTTTTTTTTTAAGATTTATTTATTTATGAAAACAAGCTGGGGTACAGGTCAGAGGTGTGGGGTGGCGAGAGGGTTCACCGGAGACAGAGTAGGGAGCAGAACAGGCAGATCAACTGAAATACACTGCTGAGGGTAGCATCGGGCAAAGCAGGAGAGGTCTGCCGCACCATGTGGGAAGCTCCCTGGCCAGGCATCGAACTCACGTCACCGCTGCCGACAGCTCCACAGAGCAGTGCTTAACTGCTGTGCCACCAGGGAGGCCCTGTTTTGTTTTCAATGACAGAATAGTTTGTGTCTTCTTTTATCATCTTGTAAAGAGTAGATCTCAGGGGAAATTTTTCAGAAATTACTATTAACCCAAAAGTAAAAATACAGGTGGAGATCAACCAAAATGGGTTTAGCATGGGCTATTTTGCAAACACACTGACAATGGACCCAGAACAGAATATCAAGATACATACACAGAGGGATACTCTGCCTCCCTATCCTATTCATTTTAAGGAAGCAGTGAATGATTATAACTAACAGAGGGGAAAAGAAGTTTCTAAAAACACTGTGGCATGTCATTGTGTTTATATAAAAAAGTAAAATACCAAGGTTTGATATGGGATATTTTAGGACAGAGTGTGGCAAATATCCTTTCAGGTCAGAGCTTTGCAATACTATTTTTATTGTGGGTAATGTGAGGAAATAAAAGGAGAGAACATTAAATATGAGGTTCACTCACAGCTTGGAAAATGCTTCCTGTTTGTTGACATTTCAACCATGAAATAATTCAACACTTGGATTTCACATCTTACCCATTTATTTCTTTCACTTTGTGAAAACAAAACACTTTCATTGTTGATTTTTTTCCGCAAAGAGGAATCAAGATAAATAATGAGAAATTTATATAAAAGTCTCAATGTCCTAGTGGTCTGTCTTCCTGAAAAAAATTACCAAAGGCCAAAGTTGACTCTGAAATCTTGGGAAATTTTTTGAACCTCTGTATATTTTAATATTTTTATATATAAAATAGGAATATCAATAATATCCACTTTGAAGGGTTTTAGTGATGATTTCCATGGGTCCATTTATGAATTAAGCTTAAGAGTACTGCTTTAAGGCCCTCTATTTCCCATTCTATTAAATATATCATCCAATAATCACCTACATTTTTTTTAGATTTATTTATTTATGCATGCAAGAGCTGGGGTGTGCAGGCAAGAGGTGTGGGGCGGGGGAGTGAGAGTGTTCACCAGATACAGAGTGGGGAGCAGAACAAGCAGATCTACTGAAACACACTGCTGAGGGGAGCAGCGGGTGAGCCAGGAGAGTTCTGCTGCGCCATATGGGAAGTTCCCTGGCTGGGGATCGAACTTGTGCTGCAATGGCTGCTGATAGCTTCATAGTGCTGAGAGTTAACCCCTTGCACCACCAGGGAGGCCCCTAATCACCTATATTTGCCTGGAGGTGATTACTCTTGGCAAACCACCAGCTCTCCATCACCCTTGCCTCCCCTGTGCATGCCATGGGCCTTGAGACTGACAGCTGCAACATCTATGGCTGAGAGTCTGATGCTGGAGCTACTTTATTGCCCACCAAAGACCAGGAAGGCAACTCTCAACCATGATTTTTGCTTATAAATACTCAAGCTTCCATAAAAAGTGTGTTCTGCATTGAATCACAAAGCTCTTCCAATGGAGTTCAGTTCTAGTCCCAATAGTGGTAGCTTCCTTCCGTTAATCACCATCTCTTTTGTCTTACTCCCCAACTTCCCTAGCAGATCTCTTCCAAAAGTAAATAACTTGCATGTGAATTCTTTTCTCAGGGTCTCCTTCTGAGAAACTCAACCCAAACACTCTGTTCTTAGGATATTTTACCTTTATTTTTCCCTAACATGGAGCATAAGATTCATATGCTTTTGATGTTGAGTTGATTTGTTTAATCCAGCATAAAGGGGTAACAGGAAATACTATTTGCACAATGATATAAATATTTGCATTCATCTACACACCTCCTAATTCTTGTGGGTGGGCAACATCAATCACAGTGCAAAAAATCTGTAGGCAGGAGAGATGTTCTTGCTAAATGAGATTTCCCTAAGGGGAAATGTTTAACAATCTGAGTTGATAATACCATTGCAGATATAGGAGAACCTGGTATACCAGATGTCTGCTCTATGAATCAATGGTGAAAGGGTAAATCACTTAACACATGGAAAAATTCCCTCTCTGGAAACAGTTTTGTTATTATTTTTCACTAGAGATTTAAGTATGAAAAGCAAAAAAAAAATTATGAAGTTATTCAAACAAAAAGCAAGTTTATCTTCATGATCTAGAGAGAGGAAAAGATTTCTTAAGCAAAATATCAATTGCAAACCTAATGAGAACTTGTTGATACAAAATTTAGGATTTATTTTCAGAAAAGGATACAAAATTAAAAGCAAGTTTCTTGAATGGAAAAAGAAAAAACAAAACAAAACACTTGTAGTACCTAAAAGTGAAAAGGGATTAACGGAAACGTTAAAAAAAAAAAAAAAGCTAATAAAAATCAATGTATAAAGAGAGTAATAGAAAATGGGTAACTTTATGAATAGGGAAGTTAAAAAAATGTGTTATAATCATATGATACATTACACAGACCATTTGGAATTAAAGAAAAACTGGTGCTTTTAAAAATGTAAAACAATAATGGAATACAAATTTATCTATGACTGCAGAATATTACAAATCTAGCTACTGTCAGAATTGGACTGTTCATGGAGTCTGTCTGTCTGGATTAGTATAAGCTATGGAAATAAACCACACCAAAATCTTGTGGTCTAAAAATATCCATTTTATTTATTGTCTCTGCTACATGTCTATTGTAGTGTCAACAGCAACCCTCTGTTCACTGCCCTCTGAATTTAGGCTAACAGAGCAAAACCAACTAAACATTTTTGATTGCCTGGGGGTGATGGGCTTTGTATTGGCAACCAAATGACATGTATCATTTCTGCCTGTAGTTCATTAGCCAAAAATACTCACATGCTGCCGTCACACCTGAAATAAAGGAAGTTTTATGCATTTCTGGTGGTATGAAATCTGCTGGACTCATTGTTCAGAACAGAATACCAGCACTTAGTCAAGTTCAGTATCGCCAAACCCGATGGCGCCATTCCTTTTCTAATGGAGAAGACATTTTGATATTTCTCTCCTTCAGGCATCTCTTAATTGTTCCCAGCCCAGGTTTCTCCAAAACTACTACTCTTGTGTCCTCGAAGACCCTTCATTGCTTTATATTTTTAAGAGTTACTTTATTAATTTATGCATACAAGAACTGGGGTGTAGGCCAGTGTGTGTGTGTAGGGGGGGGAGCGGTGAGAGGATTCACCAGAGACAGTTTGTAGCAAAACAGGTGGATTTACTGAAGTACACTGCTGAGGGGTGCAGTGGGTGAGACAGGAGAGGTCTGCTGCGCCATGTGGGTCAGCTCCCTGGCTGGGGTTCGAACTCATGCTGCAGTGGCTGGCGATAGCTTGACAACACTGAGACTTAACACCTGCACCACCCTTCATTGCTCAAGATCCTCTTCAACACTGGAAAGATATTCTTGCAGTAGAACTATCAATGCCACTGAAGTAAGGTATTTTACCAAAGTCAGCCTTTCTAGAGCTTTCTTAAAGAATGAAACTTGTCTCCTTCATTGAACTTAAAACAGCCCATACTTAGGTTTATTGTAAATAATGTCACAATTCAAAATAGGCGAAGTGATCACATAGATATTTACCAATAATATACGGCACGCACGTGCTTTTGGTTGAAGAATGGAATCTTCCAGCTCATGTGGGGTTTCAAGCATCTTGAAGCCAGAGAATCCATTCTTGCCTAACTTCTCTGGGTTCTGGCTTCTGTTGCTATTTTTGGTACTTTCTAGGTTCTTTCCCTTGCTCCTCATTTGCATGACTCCTCCCACTCCATCGCCTTTCAGCTTAATCTCACCCCAGCGCTTCCTGAAGAACGGTTAGTTGGCTTAAGCTGTATGTGGCCACCAACAAGCATAAAAAGAGGCATTATTTCTAGAGCGAAACTTCTTCACACATATTTCTGAGCATTATTTGCTGAGCGTTTTAAGGATCTAACCCAAGTGAAAAACAAAACCTGTCTGTGGATGCTGGGGCACATGCTTAGTGAGCCCTCAAAATGCACTTAGTGGTGTCTGTTTCCTCTTGCTAGGAACTGACCCCTTTGAGTGTCACATTGTCTGCGAGACCAGTAATTATACATAAAAATTTAGGTTTTGAGAAAGATATGAAAATAAGAATAAGCATATTCTTGCTTTCTTCTTTACTAGCCTATAATTACTTTATTTCCTTTAATATGTGAAAGTTCTTTAACAGAAATGTCTTTTTATTTTTTTTCTTTCCAATTTGATTGTAAGCTATCAGAACAAGAGACAATTATGCTTGTTTTACACCCTGTCCCTTAGCACATAATATAAATATATATTTATTCATTAAACACATAATATAAATATATATATATATATATATATATATATATATTTATATAGTTACTAAATGTTTATTGAATGTGTAAAAGGCAGCTCTGGTCTCCAAAGAAGATGAAAATTCATCTGAGTTCTCTGCATTCAAAATTTAAATAAGTAACAGGAAAGGAGCAACTTGCATTTGGAAAACATGAAGCAATATCTAATGGTGAATGAAGGAATTATTACCCCTAAGGACCTACTGATCAATTTAATGGGTTAAATTTTGTCCTCCCAACATCTATACATTGCAGTTCTAACCATCTATATCTAGACTATGACTTTATTTGGAAATAGTGTCATTGCAGATGTAGTTATTTTAGATAGTGCTAAAATGTAGTATAGACACAAATCCAACATGATTTACAATCTTTTTGGAAAAGGGGGAAATTTGGACACAGTAAAGTACAAAGGGGAAAATGTGAGGAATGTGAAAATTGGAGATACGTTGGCACAAGTCAAGGAAAACAAAGGATTGCCTGCAAATTTCTAGAAGCCAAGGAAGAGGCATGGAGCTTCCTCACAATCCTCAAATGGAACAAAATACATTCAGAATCTTGACTTTGGGTTTCCACCTTATAGAATGACAATAGAATTCTTTTGTTTAAGCACCCAGTGTGTGGTGTTTGTGATGGCAGCCTTAGAAACAAATGCAGTCGGTAACAATGATACTATTTTTAAAAGCTAATAGAAAGTTTTAGATCAAAGTCGGGTGTTCAGACATTTCTCCTGAACATTAAAAGGTTCAACTCATTCAGGGAAGAGACTCTCTTTTGACATGTGCTATTAGAAAAATCTGAGCACGGGCTGAAGTATTTCTTACTGAAACACAAGGAGTGTGGTGTGTGTCTGTGGTGTGTCTGTGGTGTGTGTGTGTGTGTGTGTGTGTGTGTGTGTGTGTGTGTAGGGAGAGGTTATAGAAAGGAATGTGCTTCTGACTGAGAATGAGAAAGCCAGGAGTTCCTGGATGCTTTGAATTTGGGAGTCCTTACCAGACTCCAACAAGTTCTACTCAGAAGTTTTGCAGAGTTGAGTTATGGGTAACGAGAAGTGTGTTTCCAGTGCCTTATCCACTTTCCTAATTTTAATTGAAAAATCTTAATTTTGTTAAATCATTGGCAACTCAGAGAATTTCATACCTAACTTAAGACTGGGCAATCAGAGAACAAATTCCCTTAAATAAATGAGGGAAACTTGAGCTGGTAAATCTTGCCTAAAATACAGACTGTCCACGCTGTTGGGAATACATCTTCTTTCATCTTTATACTCTTCTACAGGGAAATAGCCATAAGCTAGGATTGGGAAGTATACTACTGAGAACCCACCAGGAGAAATCCAGCAGAAAATCCACCCGACACACAGGTGAAGTGTTGCTTCAGCAAAATGTTGCTGCGTGGCTTCCATAGTGAATTTCTAGAACAAAATTTATTTCCTATGATATGGATTGGTCTTTGATGATATATATGTATGTATGATACACACACACACACATATATGGCATATGCATAAAACATTGATGCACATACTACATTAGAAGTGATTGAGGAGGTGATTGAGGAGGTAATTTTCCCATAATTCTTTGAAAAGAATCCCACTAAGAAGTGAATTTTCCGGGCCTCCCCAGTGGCGCAGCGGTTAAGTGCTGCGCTATGGAGCGGTCGGCAGCGACGATGCGAGTTCGACACCCGGCCGGGGAGAATCCCACGTGGTGCAGCAGACCTCTCCTGCCTCACCCGCTGCTCCCCTCAGCAGTGTATTTCTGATCTGCCTGTTCTGCTCCCCACTCTGTCTCTGGTGAACCCTCTCGCCGCCCCACGCCTCTGGCCTGTACCCCAGCTTGTATGGACAAATAAAAAAAAAAAAATCATTGTTAAAAAAAAAAAAAGAAAGAAAAAAAAAAGAAGTGAATTTTCCTTCTTTTCATCAAAGATTGGGAAAAAAGCAGTCAACCAAAGCTGGGTATTGGAAATGAAGTGGAGTCGAAGCTGTTTTCAAGACTTTTTTTTTTCTGGTACCGTTGCTTTCCCACATCCTACTCTGATTCTTTTTAAACTTCATGCTGACCATTTAGAGGAAGGGAACATTTTTTAGGTCCGTGTTAGCCTGTTATCGAGACAGCTGCCCTAGCATTTGGGGCTTGTGTGGGAAGGAATGCCTTCCCCACAGCAATTGCTTTTGGCATTCATGCTAAGACAGCATCTAAGAACATCATTCTACTCTTCAAAGTGTAACAAGACACGTATTATAAAAAGAGTGTACTCATTTAATGAATACTTTGGAATAACCCTCCACTTCTCTAATTAGGGCAAGGAATTTGTACCTTGGAATGCACTTGAAAGATACATGCATTGTGACCCATCTATGTTCATGTGACTTTTTATTGAAAGAGATATTAAATCACCACCCTATCTTGTAAGTAGGTGCTGGCAGGACAATTCTTAAATTACAGAGCAAGATCTGCAGAGAAAAGCAAAAGCAGGAAGTATATGGAAGACGTGGATTCAGTGGAGGAAACAATGGCAAAGAGAAGCCATAGAGAGACCCAGGCACACAAATTTCAGACATAAACAGGGGACGAGGCGGTCCATCCCTAGGAGCAGATACTGTCACTCTCCTTCTACGAAAGTCCGGAAGCTTCATTTTGCTTTATTAAACTTACACAAGTAGGATATCTTTTTTCCCCCTAAGAGACAAAAATAGAGATTAAAGTCTGTTATTCTGAGTGGTTTAATGAGTGAGTGAATAAGCATACCTTTACTCAGACAGAACTTTATTTTTGTCACTCTGTCTCAATAAATGAAAAAACAGAGGTATCCAAACGGAATTTTTCCTTTGCTCTTAGTAGACATCCAAATATTTGTATTCTCATGAAGTTAGGGTTTCAGTGTAAACAGCTTTCAGTATGCTAAGGTGAGCAACTGAAGCTATTAAGTACTACTTGGGTTCTTTAATTAAAAATTAGTGCATCATGCAACGGTATATGTTAGTTAAAAATTATTTCAAATGTGCATTAAGATTTTTTTCTAGTAGTACTACATTTAATAAAAACTTTAAGTAGATAATAATGTTGTTCAAAAAAAATTCTTGTTTTGTTAGATTTAAAAAAAAATGGGAGCTTTAAAGTTTCATTAGAACACAATACAATACAATACAAAATAGCCTCTTTCAATAATTGAAAGCATGTGCTTCTACATACATGGCAATATATAATGTTTTCCTGTGTAACTTTTACCAAGAGTCTTGAATATACATTCAGACATTTATTTTTCCAGAAATTGTTTGGCTTTAAATATAATGGAAATCTTTAAAATAAATAAAATTAATTTTAAATTATAATTTACCTGAATGGACACCAATTCTCAATCTATTAACAATAGGTTTTACCCTCATGTGTGAATTGGTAAGAATTACAGAAAACACACAGGTTGAAAATGAAAATATTTTGAAAATATATTGGGGTGGGAGGACATATAATAGTGGGCAGGGAGGACGTCAGCCTTCTCTGGAGGACTGCCCGGCTCTCACCCTGCACATCTCTTTCCCTGAAAACACCCCCTCCCAACAGGAAAGTTTGGACCCTCATTATTTGTGTTGGGACTATAAGGCTGTCTCATCATACCCTTGATCTCTGAGGAGTTGGTTCTCTCATCCTATTTCTCATCTCCCTCTAGAATGTACGTGATAATTCTGATTCCATCTCCCACTCCTTACTTTGATGCCTCCCACTTAGCATTATTTTCATCCTTCTGGTTTTGATGACAGTCAAATTCCTTCTATCTTCTGCCTTTCTATGAAATTGATTTTTACTTTCCTGCCCTGGCTTACCAGTGACGACATAATTTCTCTCTGGTATCACATGACAGCTATATGACGCCAACAAAATCAGGATCGTGTGTGCTAAGAGGACATAGGTGAGCTCTTTGCTTCTTTTGCTTCTCTGAAGCTTTGAGGCAATTCTTACTTCTATCTCCTGAAGTCCTCCCAGTTTCAAACATCAAGTCATCTGATTATACTCCCCTCATAATTGCTATGAATTAATCTGTATAGGCCTTCCCCTGGAGGCCTCTCTGATGTTGAATTCCTTTCCCCTTTTCTTGTCATCTACTTACCTCAGTCACTCACTCTTAGTCATAATGTTACTATCAACTCAAACCCTTCTGGACCATCAGTTTCAAGTGTTCAACAAATCAATTAGTTTGATTCATTTCATGATTGATTTTCTCCTGAAGACCTCTCTCTCTTTCATCTTTTATTTAAAATATCAAAATATAGCTACTTTTTGAATTTATGTTTTTCTGGAATTTTACTGATGATTTTATTTTAATTGAGGAACTAGGACACTCTTTTTTTTTAAAGCACATACAACCTGATACTTCAGTCATGAGGAAAGTGATTTCAAACACCTTTTCCTTCTAAGCAGCTGGGAAATCTTATACAGTGTGAGTTGTCTGGTGCTCAGTTTTTCTGTCAGTGTAATGAAGAAAAGACTAAAATTGTATTTTATTTTTCTTTTATTATTTGAGGATTAAATGCAAGTGTATGCATAATGTTTATCATAAAACCTGGTAATGATTAGGTCAATAATAAATATATTTTCATTGATTTTTTAATCATAATTACTAGAATTATTTTGGCTATTGATAAGGAAGTTGAATTCAGCCTATATTTCAAGCTACATCACATCTCTGCATCATTTCTGTGAATTCACTCCATAATGATAATGGATACATCTAAAGTGGATAGAAAAATGAGAGTTTAGCAAATTTTGAATTTTAATTTTATGATAACTTAGGTTGAAATGCAAAATTTTGCTTGGTTTGACGTCAGAAAACACCGGAAGTCAAGCATACATTCCTTACATGACAAATTTGGACACTTGTGTTTCAAATAAAACACAATCAGCAGGAATCAGAATTCCAGGTGGGCATTTTAGTTTCCTCCTGGACAGTTCACATTACCTGAATTCTCTGTGAAAATGAGGCCACATTTAAAATGATAGAAGATAGTTATTGAATCATCTTATGGTTTTATAAACCCAGCCTCCAAAAGAATAATAGAACCTGGTTCTCTTTGGTAGTTCTAATTAAGTGGCTTTGGTAGTGATACTTAGGTATCACTTAGAAAGTGGTACTTTCATTGCATCAAACCAAAAAAAAAAAAAAACCCTCCTAATTCATAGTTTTATTTCCAGCAATTGCTAATTAGGTAAGATTTGAATTTCTTTGAAATAAGACTCATAATGGGAAAAGAATTTTAGTAGGACACTAAATTTTTTCTGCAAGGAAAAATGAGCAATAGCTTTAAAATAGTCACCATTCTGTAAATAGTGTCAAAAATAAGATTTCCCCTCAAATTGTAGGATAAAATCTTTCTGTACATGAATGGTCAAGTTACACAAATAAAACTATGTTTTACACATAGAAAGTAATGTGTATTTTAAATGTAACCCTCTCATTGTACTTTGCTGAGGTTTGAAAAAAAATGCACACACAAGATTCGTGATGGACCGTGTTTAGAGGAAAACATTCCTGCTGATGAAAAGCATTTTCAAAAGGAAGTCAGTCACCTTATCTCTGAAAAGATCTATTCCACTGCACCTAATTACTCCTCAATATAGCCTAGAATTGGAAACAGCCTCCCACTCCCAGCATCTAAATACCAGTACACTGTAAATCCACCCTTCCGCCAGAACTGATTGTTGCAAGGAATAATTTGAACCAGAAATACTTAAGTAGAGAGAATGCACACCAAATCTGGCCTTCTTTGTGAATTGCTGAAAACAACAGATTCTTGGCAGACTAACCTACAAAAGTCACTCTTTACAGCAAGGATCAGTATCAGCCAATAGTCTCCATTTCTCCAGAGCACTTAAAGGGTGGAAACATTATGAAGATAGGTCAACACCCTTCTTAGAGGCTTCAAATTGCCGACTGTGAATATCTTGTGAAATGTCTGCTTTTAATTATCTACATCCACATTGGCCAGTGAGCAGGTGAAATTGCTTAATTCCTCGAGGAATACATGTGAACTCAAATCAGCAATTTTCATTAATAATCTCTCCTTAGAGGAAACTTTCATAGCGAGTGAACCCTCCCAGCCGTTCCCCTCTTACAAACTAAATTAATTGTTATCATTCCTCATGCGCAGTTGAAAGCCTACAACAGGGAAACCATGTAAAACACAGCAACAGCTTGGACACGTAGGAGGCAAATCCCGACCAGCCCACAAAGATTGCTTGCTCAGAATTTTTTACCCCGAATGACATGGACTTGTTCATCCCCTGGGCCACGAGTAGCCCCAGGTTGAAAGGGCTTGGGAAACACAGTCTCTCAAGAAATGTCTGCAGAGCAAAGGAGCAGGCTGCCACGTCACCAGCATAGAGACAGCGAGGAGCTGCAGAGGCAGGAAAACTCCAGGGGTAGGTTCTCTACAGAGCTGCGAGCTCCTCAGATGGGTCAAAAGGAGTAGTCCTGGAGCCCTTGGTGGCTTTTAGGTTTTTAATGGTCTCTTGTAGAGAGGCATCCAGGTACAGGGCAGGCAATGGGGCCAGGGGGCCGGGAGGCTAGCAGGCCTCCCAGCCCCTGGCGCATACATCTTCACTCTCTCAGGCTCTCAGGCATTCTCTCATTATCTCCGTTGCACCCCAAATGGTCCTCTGCTCCATGCTGTGTTTGCTGCTGCTGCTTATAAGCCCAGTCTCTGGCCCAGGTGTGCCCACTCACGCAGGCCCACACCCTACTCCAGGTGCCACCATCAGGCATGTGTGTAGGCCAGCAGAGGTCTGTAACTGAGGGGAGGGCGGAGGACCCTGATGACTCGTTTACCCTACAGGAGGGAATCCCCCGAGGAAACACAGAGACTTTAGAAGGAGAAATCCTGAAACAGAGGCAGTCTTGCTTCTTCGATTTCCTCTTATTCAGGCTTGAAAACTGGTGTCAAGGGAGTGAGCCTCAAAGGTCCCAGGTGATGACAGCTCAGAGCAGCTGAAGAGCAGTGAAGGCAAGACAAGAGCTACATATAAAGCCCAGCCCTTCCCCGTGAGCCTATGCTTGAAGTCCCAGGTTTTCATTTAATTACAAATTCACTTGATCTAGAGATAAACCCTTCTTTAAAATTAGTAGACCTAATTCTGGGAGGATTTCACCAAATGATTAGCTATGTAGGCTCATTTGCATTCATTTAAGGGAACTGCTTTCTTTCTGATATCCTACGTAAATAAGAAAGGAGGGCCTCCCTGGTGGTTTAGGGGTTAAGTCTCAGTGCTATCACCCCTAGAGCCTGAGTTTGATTCCTGGCCAGGGAGCTGACCCACATGGCATGGCAGACCTCTCCTGTCTCCCCGCTGCTCCCCTCAGCAGTGTATTTCAATCAAGCCGCCTGTTCTGCTCCCCACTCTGTCTCTGGTGAATCCTCTCATCCCCCCGCATCTGGTGTACCCCCTCCCCAATTCTTCTATGCAAACATTTTTAAAAAGAAAGGAAATTTTAATAAAGGGTTTATTTCTAACCATGCCAACGTGCAGAAGGATAACTTTGACAACTCTTTGCAACTTTGGGCTTCATAAATATGATAAGAGAAAGCAACATTTTGGGTTTTGGATGCTGAAGGTTTGAGTACTGACGTATGGTGGGGAGTCGTGAGCATCAGGGTTCTGCTTGAGGCTTGTGTGCTAGCGGTTGCTGGACTCTCATTGTTCTCTAATTTATATCTTGGTACTTATGAGAAAATATGTCAAACAGCTCAGTTTATTAAAGAAATGGTTACTTGTGAAATAGTAGAATTTAATAGAAATTTTACATTTGTCTAGATTTGCCAAGGCCTATTTTGAAAACTGGCATCATTTTTGCTGTTTCCTAGACGTCTTAAAATCCTTTCCTCTAGCACACACTCCCACTTGATTCAATTAAGGATCTAGGAAACAGATTATGATGATTCTGTCATTCTTTGCTGCTAAAACTCAGATACATGAATTCTCTAGAGGGGATATTAGGCTGATAAGGGTTGGTTTAAACATATCATCTGGCCATACTGTATTAGCAGTGTTTATTTTTTTTTATTGTTATATGAACCATCATTTTTACGTTGAAAGAGATATGGGTATATTTTACATAGGCTGAGAAATTCTAGCTACTTTCAAGAAATTTTCTGTCTCTTGTGAATCACTGCATTTGCATATCTGGACCTTTAGTGTATACATTTTTCTCTGTTTTAAGTGTATGTCGCTGGGAACACTTTTAATTTAAAGAATCCCATTATTTCAGGACTAGTTCTGCCACTAATGAGTTTTATAAACCTCACATAGCTCTTCACTTCTCTAAATCCATTTCTTTATCTAAGATTTTAAGGGAAATGTAATAATACCCCCTCAGTTCCCTTGTGGGAACACAACTGTAATGTTAGATGACAACTTCACATCACCACTTTCGATTGAAAGAGTTCAAGCTCTCAGAGTCCCAATTTTATGACTACTTTTGATGAGATCTTTGCTAACAGATGTGGGGAGGGACAGCTTGTGGAATTCCTTGAGGTAATGTTATGTTATACCAAAAATATCTACAAGGATTTTACAGAAATGCCAGGCATTTCAGTAGAGCTTTGGAATTCTTTTAGAAATGTTTTACTTAAGAGCTGTCATATTCTCCAGTACAAATTTTGTTGTGATTTCATCATGGAACATTTTTTCCTTTCAAATATATTTTTAAGCAGACTTGGGAGACAAGTTCTCCCGTAAGAGAAAGAATCCTCGTGATCAAGTGTGGAAATGACTTTACTTTCAATAGAAGAATAATTTTTAAAGTTTAAATATATATTGAATGTAGTATTTAGGCACTTGTACATATATGAAACACTTTCAATTTTGAGACAGGTACATTATAAAAGGAAATGTATTTAAGTATTTTACTCTATAAGATGCTTAAGTTATTCCTAATTGAAAAAAAAGGCAAGGTAATCTTAGTGTCATGTATGAATACCACAATGTTGCATTTTTTTGCAAATATTTTGATTAAAAAAATATCAGATCATTGCAAACAAATCTGTAGACTTTGTTTTTCTGAATAACCTAAATATTTTCCTGAGATTACATGAAGACTTGGGGACAGAACAGAATTATAGCAATAAATATAATGTTTAATGTGGACACTCTATGAATCTTAAACTAATAAACTAAAATGTTAGTGATGTCATTGTCCAAGATTCTCCTCTACTATAAGTACGTCAGTTAGAAGGCCATTGAAACCACATGCCCCATGGCTAGACATCACCATATAAACAATGGGCTGCAGCAAAGCCAACACCTTTCTTGCCCCTCATCATGAGTTAGGGATCAGCAGACTCATTACACACTGGGGTAAAAATCAAACATCGCAAGCAAATATAAATGAACGTGCTTTTCAGATCTGGTTCCTCCCAAAACAACAGAATCTTGATGAGAAGGTTATTTTTTTGTGTCCGTTTGATCCAGTGACAGGGTGTCCAGCTAATTGGTGGAACAGTATTACTGGATGTGTCTGTGAGGTTGTTTCTCCATGAAATGAATCTAAGAATCCATAGCTGAGTAAATCAGATTGTCGCCCCTGTGAGAGTGGACATCGTCCACTCTGCTGAATGATGGAAGAAAGAATGATTGAGATTGAATCCTTGTCCTCTACCTCACTGCCTGAGGGAAATGTCAGCTTTCTTTTGCCTTTGTACTTGAGTTCAGAGGGGAACTTAGAGGATCATCTTTTCCGGTTCTCAGGCCTTCACGCTGGGGCTAGAACTATACCATGGGTTCTCCTGGGTCTCAATTGTGCTGGCTGCAGATTTTGACCTTCTCGTGTCCATAATTTCATTACCCAATTCCTTAGAGTCAGATTTTTTATTTTTTAAAATTTGTTTTTAAAGATTTTTTTTTAATTTTTGCATACAAACTAGGGTGCAGGCCACAGGTGTGAGGTGGTGAGAGGGTTCACCAGAGACAAAGCGGGGAGCAGAACAGGAAGATCTACTTAAGTACACTGCTGAGGGGAGCAGCGGGCGAGGCAGGAGAGCTCTGCCCTGCCATGTGGGATTCTCCCCAGCGGGCATTGAACTTGTGTGGTCGCAGCGCTGCGCTGCGCTTAACCCGTTCCAGAGTTAAATTTATTAGATGTCGATATATCTATCATCTGTCTCTCTTTTTCTCACTACTGGTTCAGAAGATTGAGGTGAGGATCTCGCCCCGCTGATCCCAAGTGGGGTACAGGTGATTTGCAGCAAAGGGAGGACCCAGGGGAGGTCTGTGAGAATGCCTGTGGATATGCAGACGCGTGGTAGACATGAAAAAATTGCAGAGCAGCGCAAAGGTTGAGCATCTGCTTACCAATGACAAGAAGAAATGGGCTGGAACCCTTTTTCCACGAACTTTGAGGTGCCGTTAGCCTCAAGGTGTGATACATAAAGTTGTCTCAAGGTGTGATACATAAGTTGTCTCAAGGTGTGAACCAAAGATGAACTAGAGACTGTTATGTCATCAAATGGGCATGATATACTGGCTTCAGTGGCATGTAAGAGATTCACAGCTGTCGAGTGGTGGTGAGGCCACCTCACACCCACGCTTTCCCATAGGTCGCGATGACCCTGGGCTGCTACTAAGGATCAACGTTTTCTTTCTTGTTCTGCTGAGTTCACTTTGCATCAGCCCCCGAGTCTGGGTCTGGACCAGCTGCGTTGTGAGTGGAACAGGCGGGCAGGCCTCGAGCTGCCCGTGAATGGTGGTTTCTGAGGCTCTGCGCCTCTATCCACCCTTCCCATGCCCAGTGGCAGGTCCTGAGTTCTGGGGTCAAAGACAGGTCAGCCTCCTCTCCCCCTCTCCCCTGTGCCCACTCTGTGGAGAGTGAGGTCTGACTTCCCCATATCTACACTTGCCCCAAATGACAGTATCAGTTCTCAGTCCCTACTCTGTTTGGGGAAAGAATGAGCTTCTTTTTGTAAGTTTGTGTGACTTTGTCCTGTTATAGACCCATTAAACACTTTAGAACAAAAAATAAAGATATGAACTATAGCCTTCCAATATATTAGATGCAACATAATACCCAAGATCCCTACAAGGGTGTGTGTGTGCGCGTGCGTGTGTGCTCACAGATTGGAAATTGATTCCGAAATGCAACTGGATATTTAAAGAGCCAAGAATAACAAAACTAACTTATCAAATGAACTTAAGGATTATACTACCAGCTGTTATGTTTTATTTGTTAGTTGTATTGCCAAAAATACACAGCAATTTTGATTTAAAAACTAAGTGTTATTGTCATAATCAAATGAAGAGCTCAGTGGGATCCCAGAAAGTATCCAGAATGACACATACTTATTAATAATGACATTTATAACAGAAATGTCACTGAAATATGGTGAAGGAAGCTTGATGTTTTCAGTATATGAAGTTCAATAATTTGGGTATCTCCTTGGGGGACAATTGTGAACCTGTGGATTTTTAATAAATGATGTTTAATCAGTGGGCTATCCTTCTAGATGAAAAATTGAATTAAACCATTTCTCACATCTCAGGCTAGATGTAAACATTAATTCCAGATGAAACGAAGAATCCAAATGCATTAAAGATGTCAATGTCAAAGGTAAATTAATAAAGCTCTCCAAAATTTGACTCTATTTTCATGGATATGACATGAATGAATTGCTTTAAAATTGGATTGTGAGAAGTCAGTCATGACAGAGTCTATTTTATACTCTATGATGCCATATACAGAGCTAAAAATAAGAGTAAAATTAACCAATGATTTGGTAAGTCACCTTGGCAGGGTAATTACTGTAGATTTATACCAGGAAATGTCTAGAATGCTGGTTATGTTTATGATAGAATTTAAAATATCAAAAAGTATCAGACGTTTGTAAATAAATCAAATTAAAGATGTGAAAAACCCTATACCTTTACTTACAACCTTACAGTTATTGAGAGAAAGGGTAACGAATGAACATGTGTGGGACATACATTTTCAAGAGCTGGAGGACTTATTATTGTAAATATGCCGCCTGCACCCTCAAAATAATAAGTGCAAAGCAATCATAATCAAGGTATATTTGATTATATTCAAATAAATCTTATGCTTATCATACTTTAATAAAAATGTGACACAACAAAGAAAATAAAATATAAAATGAATCACAATCAACTAAAAAAAGGAAAAAGGAGAAAAATATGTCTCAGCTGTAGTATTTTCTAGCCCTTCCACATTTAGAAGATGGGGATGTCTGACTAGATCTAGATATAGTGCTAATACATTCCATTCCTCCTGTCAAATTTCTCACCTTCTCAAATTACAGGAGCACAGACGTTTTGGATCTCCATACCTATGACATTCTGGGAAATGGCATTACCATTCCTCAGTAGTATTTTACAAGTGAACTTGGTGTGGAAAGGATCACTAAACTAAAATATATTTGCTTGATAGCAGAGTTGTTACGGTCTTCGAGTGATGGTGGAGGAAGATGATATGTATGTGTATCAAAATCTTGGGGCCCAATAGAACGTTCTTTGCTATCACAGGAGATGCGACATAAGGGGATGTTGGACTAGGTGCTCTTTTTACTGTTTTATTTATAAACAAAATTCATTACTGAGCATGACATGCAGAAGGTTGATATGTAAAGAATTTATGGTGGGTGTGATGTGGTAACATACATCTGAAGAGTTATATAAATAATACATCAACGATAATAAATTTGATGAATTGAAAAAAGAAATAAAGTTAACTATAAAAAGAATTTATGATGTGAGATTATAAAAATAAAATAGTACTCTCTATAAAATAACTCATCAATTTTATTAGAATTCTGCAATATTTTATGGAATTATTAAATAGCAGATTTTTGAGTTTTTAAAAATACATTAACCAGTTTCCACTTGAAACAGAATTTTTCTAGCATAGTTTTTAAAATGCTCTTTTAACACATTTAGAAAATAAAAGTTTATTTCTTTGTGGGGAAGTTTATTAAATTTTTACAGATATCTATAGGTGGCTAGGTGATTCATATGCTAATTTAAAATCTGTTTCCTATCATTTACATTTATTTTATAAATTTTCTCAGAAGGCCACACTTTAAAAGTTTAATCCAAGAAAAGGTACATATATTTTACATTGTTTGTAATGTGTTTTGGCCTTTAAAGTAACATTGGGCAAGGTGTATTTTGAACTAAGCAACATATTATATTTCACAAAAACATTTTTTAATACATGTATTTTATTTTTCATATAGCAATTGCTAATTGTTTTCTACTCTAGAACTTCTTTCTACTTGCCTTTTTCATCCACAAGTATGATATCTCCCCCACCCTCACCCTGGTAGCCTCAGTTCTTCAATGGACTATGGGAATGGACTTCAGATACCTTAGCGGTGGGTGTTGTAGTAGCAACACCTGAAGAGAGAGTTCCTATACTTATAAAACACTAAGATATAAACCAATGTTACCTCGATAAGAAATAAAGAAAAGGACCTCCCTAGTGGCACAATGGGTTAAGTCTCAGCACAGTTAAGGTGTCCACAGCCCCGAACTGGGAGCTTCCAACATGGCGCAGCAGACCTCTCCTGCCTCGCCCATTGCTCCCCTCAACAGTGTACTTCAGTAGATTTGCCTGTTCTACTCCCCACTCTGTCTCTGGTGAATTCTCTCACAGACCCCCACACCTCTAGCCTCCACCCCAGTTCTTGTATGCATAAATAAATGAATCTTTAAAAAATAAATAAAAAACCTCACAAAAGTATGACATCATTAACTCAGTTCTGAAAGTCAAAAAATCTTGAATTCATTCTTCTAACCCTCCCCAGCTAATCCATGAACAAATCCTATAGGGTGACTTCATTTGATCCCTATAGTCCATTCTTCACACAGAACTAATAATCTTTCTTAAATTATAAAATCATGATATTTGCAAAAGTCTTGTAAAACAGCCCATAATGGTCTCCGTCTGCTGACATTCACATCACCATGTAATTCTCTCCCCATGAGACTTGTATGGACATAATGACATCTGAAGGAGAAAATATGGCAAAAGTAATAGGATGTCATTTTGGGATTAGGTTACCAAAGATGTGACTTCTGTCTTATCTACTCTTTCTCTCTCTAATGAAGCAAGCCGCTATGGGGTGAGAGATCCAGGGGAAGAGAAAGTGAGGGTGGCCTCTTCCTAACAGCCAATAAGGAACTAAAATCTTTACTCCAATAGTCCACACAAAACTAAGTCCTGCCAACAACCTCCTAAGTGGGCATGGAAATTGATCTTTTTCCAGTCAAATCTTAAGATGTCTATATTCTTAGCCAACACTTTCCAACCTGTAGAAAGCCCCTGACTCAGAGGTCTCAGGTAAATTGCATCTGAATCCTGAACTGTAGAAACTGAGATGATAAATGTCTTATACCTCTAAGTTTTGGGGTAATTGTTAAACATAAATAGATAACAATACACCTTCCATTGCTTAACACCTTTTAATATAAAAATCTTTCTGCTAACGATGCAAATGGCAGCTCATTGCCCATGGCTCTCTTCTCCCCTCCTGCTTCTCTGCTGGACATTGTTCTAGATAGATTGAGCTGCTCCCAGTTCTTGGAGCAAGTGATGTTTGTGTCCTTTGAGACTTTTTCATGCTGCCCTTGCTGTTTGTGTGTTCCAGTGTCCTCTGTGTGGCTCACCTCTTATCATCCTTTTTGTCTTCCCTCAAGCTCTACCCAATAATGCTCTCCACTAAGTCCGTTTTAGATACCTTAAACCTATGTTATGTTCTGTACATTTTTCTAACTTGACATCATTTTATGCACTGGGATGCTTCTATCTTTAATTTGTTGCTTCCTGAGAATTGGTTAAACCAGAACTTCAACCTGAGGTCAGATTACGGATCCTTGACATCGCCATTCTCCTTCTCCAAGTGAATCACACTGTGCTAGTTTGTAACACTCTAATAGTTAATGCATCTGTTATCAACATTTCCCTGTAGCTTTAGAGGGCACCAGCTGAATGGAAAAGATCGAGTGGAATTTAGGATAAATAGCATGAAGAGTGACAACAAAGAGCAAGTTAAAATCGAAATCAGGTGCTAGCCTTTGAATTCTCACGATATAATCTTAGCTCTGCTCATTTGTTATTTTGGTAGAGTTTTCTTTTATCGCACAAGATTACATTGAAAAGAAATAACTTAAGAATTGACAACTTTTTGTCATGAAATATATAGTACAGTTAAAATTTTTAAATCCTTCAAAAACTAAATGGAATACTTAACTGATAAAAAAAACACAGAATGTTTTTTACCTCCACTAGTAATTATGTCCAGCCTGAAGGACACCTGGAATCATTTACAATACGGTGCTGTGCACAGATTTGTTATATCTTCATAGTTAGATATTAAGGAGGGGGCCATCTGGGAAAAATGAATGTTGAGAGGAAGAAAGATCAGGGAGTTTTCATATTTTAGGATTATATTACCAAGTTTTCTTTAACAGTTGTGAAGTCTCCACAGACTGAGTAATGTCATACAAAAACATCAAAAACCTGAGTGGTTTTAACAGGAACCCAGAGAAATCTTTGAAAACAAGCATTGGTACCCATTTCAATGAAACTTAATCACATTCAAGATAAGGATCTATCATTCAGTTTTTCCCATACTGGTCGCTGAAGAGCCCATTACCACTTCCAATGTGATTTATGAATGTGGTTCACACTATAAGATGATTTAATTCTCAGTTGGTCAGTTTTATTGGCCAGATTTACTGACTGATTCCCCAAACTACGAGAAAGGATATTCAGTCCTTTCTTCCCTTTAAAAATATCCTAGCTCCCCTTTTCTTTCCCTTCTGCTGCTGCCTTAGGGGATATTTCATGCTTAAAAGCTCTGGATTGATTTCTGTACCCTGGTGCTTCCATTGACCATCTGTTGGTTGAAGTATTTATATATTTAGAAACACAGGAAAGAGAGAATATGAGATTGGGGAAGTCTGAATAGAGAGAATACAGCAGCCATCCAATTCTTTGTACAAATAGTTACTTATTCATAAGATGTGGATAGTTGTAATAAGATATTACAAGTTTCAAGACTATTGAATAACTCGATATAAAGGCACTGAAGCAAAGGGGAAAATGGGTTTGACAACATCGGTTATAAGATCGTGTAAGAAATGTTATGTACAATATATACTGGGATCTTTGAGAGTGGAGAATGATTAAAAACAACTTTACTCATGATTTTCAGATATTGTTAACGGCCAAACTGTTCATTATCAGTGGAAGGAAAGAGTAGGCATTAAAGTTGAGGGGAAAATTGTTACCCTTTCAGCCTTCTGATAAGTTTATTGCTGCTTTGAGAGCAAAGGAAAGTCTTTAATGAGCTACAAATGCGCACATGCTATGGAAAGGTGACGAGATTAGTTTGGTGAACGGGCTGTGTTCTAACTGTGTAAATGCTTTTGCATTTTATAAATTATGTCACTAAATACTTTTTAAAGAAAGTTGAAATCTTAGAATCTAATTTGTAGACTCTTTTATTCTCTATATTACTCTCTGAGCTTTGAACACACACACACGCACACACACACATACACACACACACAGACTCACATTTGAACAGCCAATGAAAAGCATTACTCATGTGTTTATGTGTCTGGATTTCTTGGCATCCTCTGGCCTTTCTCCTCCCCTCACTGCTTCCTATGTTTTGCCTTATTTTCCTCACTTCCTCGGGTTCTCCGGTGACTCTGTGCTCCTCCTTCTGGTGGAGCCTGGCCAACATCAACCGCTGTTCCCATGATGTTTTCTACCTCAGTTAAGTCAGGCTGCAACTGGACTATATTTCCAAGCTTTCTCTTCCCACAGCAGTAACTGCTCCCACGAAGAATACATTAGCCTAATATGTCAACATCTGGAAAATCTGTGGTGGTTGCAGCTTATGACCTGGAGGCAAAGCCCTGATATCAGCAAACATGGGAGACCACTAAGAGGAAGGAACTCAAGACTTCAAAAACAATACACAGGGGACTGTTTGATCAACCCATTCCTGCATCCCATAAAGGAATTCAAAAGAGTTTTTTTTTTAATTTTTATTTATTTATGTATATAAGAGCTGGGGTGTGGGCCAGAGGTACTGGGGTGGGGGGAGTGAGAGGATTCAGCAGAGACAGAGTGGGGAGCAGAACAGGCAGATTGACTGAAACGCATTACTGAGGGTAGCAACAGTGAGACAGGAGAGGTCTGCTGTGCCAGCAGTGGCCTGGTGATAGCTTGATGGTGCTGAGACTTAACCCCTTGTGCCACCAGGGAGGCCCCCAAAAGAGTTTTCTTTGTTAAGGATTGATCTTCAGAAGAGAAATGCAATAATAGAATTAGGGATTGGGAACCAAAGGGAACATCAGAGAGTGCATGTTTATAGGCCCAATACCTTAGTTTAGAGATGAGAACCCAAATAGTAATAATCAGGTGAAACAAAGTTGATGATTTTTAACTACTGGACTATTTATAGAGAGACAGTTGAAGACTCAGATCGATTAGTCTTTTACTCACCATTGTGTTTACAACCTGGAGAAATTGTGGAATGTGTGTGTGTGTGTGTGTGTGTGTGAATATTTATGCTACTATCTAGCTTAAAAATCTATTTTTTTAAATCTATATTTCAACAGGATTAAGATTGTTTGCTTTTTTGTTTTTATATAATAATAATGTAAATTGTCATGTAATTAATTTAATAAAATTTGCCTGCATTGTAAAAGTCATATTGTAACTGTAGTTGACATAAATTAATAGTGTATAATACTTAATTATATATTTATGGATGTTGGTTTTCTTAAATATTTTTAAGCCTGTAAGTATACCTCATTCTAGATGTCAAATAATATTATATATTCTTGGGAAACTAGGGTGCTTCAGATGATATGACTATGTTGTCTCATAAATAAAATCATCTTGAATTGATGACTGGGAAGAGATCTGAATAAGAAAATGAAAATGGTTTATATTATGCCACTACTAGATAAATAGCCTTTGGCAAGTCACTTTTCCTATCTGGGTCTCATCTGAAATTGAGAGGATTAGACCCTTTATCTTTTGTGTTAGTTCCAGCTCTATGAGATACAAAAACCATTTTGAAAACTAGGTATTAACATTTAATTCAAGGAAAAGAGGTGAAACATTAGTCAAGCAATAACCTTTGTTTGGACTAAAGCATCTTTAAAGAGGTCATCAAAATTTACAGGTTATATTCACCTCTCAAAAATTTTATTGCTACCTTCTGTCAAAAATGTTCTCCATGGGGTAGGTGTAGAAAGAAACCTGTTTTAATAGTTTTTCTCTCTTTCTCTCTCTCTCTTCATGAACATAGTTACTTGTTCAACTTATACTAAACAGAATCTTGAGTCTGAATAGAAATTATATTCTTGTGGTTTCAACTTGGTTTGTGATATTAAGGTCCAGAAAAAAATCTCAGAAACTCTTCTTAAGAATAGTCAGCTTTCATTTATTTTTGAAAGTTTCTAAGATTGATAAATATCTTGATTGTTTAAAATATTTTTAATATATATATATATTTAATTATTTATATCTTTTACATTATTGTGTATTCCCCAAAGGTTTCCCACCACCGATTCACCCATGAACCATCACCATAGTCCCTTGTGCTCTTTTCTCCTGCATTTTTAAATTTTTTTAATTTAGTTTATGTCCTTTATATTACTGTGTATCCCTGTCGGTTTCCCACTACCAATTCACCCATGATCCACCCAAAATATTTTAAAAGATACACTCTTGTTTATGAGAACCCACGTCTCAGTATTGTTCAAGCAAATTCCTGAAGCCTTAACATATCCCTCAACACACAACTTGCCCTGGACAAGCTCTGTGTCTCCAGCCCTCTCCCCTCAGTCTTCTCCCAACGTCTGCTCCCAATGGGCTCTTTTTAATCCTGGGGATACTCCATGTTCTACCCCATTTCAGGGCTTTGAAGCATATTTATACTATTCATCTGGAAAAAAGTCAAAAAGTTGCATTGTGTCAAAAGTCTAATTGTTCTCTACCGCTTATACCAAAAGTAAGTTCTGACAGTTATGAAGAAATGAATTCCTCTGTTGTCAACCTGGTTGCCATTTCCCAGTGTAGACTCTTCTACATCTTTCAGATGTTTGTGCTAACATCATCCTCCATATTTCTATGTGACAAGCTTATACAGCTAATCCTTAAATCTTTCAGTTGTAAGACAAGTTCTGGGAATCTCACGTACAGCACGGTGTTAGAGTTAACAATGCTATACTGCATGCTTGAAATTAGTTAAGAGAGTAGATTTAAGTGTTCTTTTAAAAAAATTATTTATCTATGCATACAAGCTGGGGTGTATGCCAGAGGTGTATGGGGCAGGGGGTGGGGGCATGAGAGGATTCACCAGAGACAGAGTGGGGAGCAGAACAGGCAGATCGACTGAAATACACTGCTGAGGGGAGCAGCGGGTGAGGCAGGAGAGGTCTGCTGCTCATGTGGGTCAGCTCTCTGGCTGGATCGAACTCATGCTGCAGTGGCTGTGGATAGCTTCATAGTGCTGAGATTTAACCCGTTGTGCCACCAGGGAAGCCCGATTTAAGTGTTCTTATTACACATACAATTGTAACACACACACACAAGGTGACGCTATGAAGTGGTGGATGTGTTTAAAAAATTTGATTGGGTTAATAACTTTTAAATGTATATTTCTACTGAATCATCACATTGTTTACCCTAAATATATATAATTTTATTTGTCAATTACTGTATATCTTATAAAGCTGAAAATATCAGAAAGGTGTAAATTATCAATGAAGTTGTCATTCTCACTCAGGAGATCTGCACTCTCTGGATCATTGTTGATTGTGGCAGAATAAAAGCAAAAGCTTGATGCACCTTCTCCTATAAGCCACCCACACCCACTGAGCCCTCCTACTTACGTGAGCCCGTCTGACTTCAAGGTGACGGGGAAGCGATCCCTTTCCCCCACCTAGAAATAGATGAAACTTGATGTCAAATCCTGGTGACGTCACTCCTGGCTGATGGGTGTCCCTAACCACACCTCAGAACAGACTTCCCTGTATCAGGCAGACTCTTCTTGTGCCTACTGACCTCATAGTTCCCCGCAATACTCTTCCGAGCACTACGCGGGACAATTCGCCATGAGTTCCTGTCATTGTCAGACAGAAACCAGGAGCCATATTGAGAAGGGGATACTAGAAAGCTCCGTTTCAGGTCTTTTCTGTGTGGTGCTTGGGAGAGTGAGAAGCAGTGGGGGGTAATGCTGCCTTGTAACCTACAATCTGAGAACACTCAGGAACGCGAAGTACCTTGTCCATGTTCAAACAACAGCTACATGTCCAGCTAGTCTTTTGTGAGACTAATGTACTGTGACTCCGAGTTCAATAACATTTTCATTCTGCTGGTGTGTCTGGGACTTTATACAATTATAATCAGTACCTCACCTTTCAACAACTAGTACTGCTATCTACATCTTTCTTTAAATGGCCTCATTTATTACTTAGGTACATTTATTTGAAAAGAAGATTAGTGTCTAACAAAATAAAAGACAGAGTAAGTTGAGGAAGGACAAGGGTCTTAGACAGAAGAAGCTGTTCCCAGAGTTAAAGCAGACTGTCATCTATGAGACAAGCAGTTCAGAAACTAAAGCAGGTCAGAATGTTAGGTCCTTTGTCCTGGGGAGCCGAGAAAATCAGCAAACAGATTACAGAGTGAATGGGTTAAAAGAATACAGACATGGAGTTTCTGCAATTTTGCAAGAAAGGAGAGAGCCTGAAAGAATGAGAGAATGTCCTGCCAGGGATGAAAATGGAAATGGCTTGAAGTTTGATAGTGATGGTGTGAGACAGTAATGGGCCTGTGAGAGAGAGACCAGTTCTGAGGTGAGAACAGACAGATTCTGAGGAAGGGAAGAGAGATGGGGTTAGGAGAAAAGGCGAGGGAAGCAGGTTATTAGAAGCTGAAATTACCATATGCAGTGGTTTAGGGAGCCATGCTTAAGGAGGAAGGCAGGGCATGTAGCAGACGGGTCTTAGCTACTAAGAGGCAAAGAGTCTTTGCTGAGGTGAGGGCAAAGGGATTTTTGTTTTTAAGATTTATTTATTGCATGCAAGCTGGGGTGCAGGCCAGAGTTAGTATGGGGGTGACAGGATTCACCAGAGACAGGGTGGGGGGCAGAACAGGCAGATCGACCGAAGTACACTGCTGAGCAATGGGTGAGTCAGAAGAAGTCTGCTGTGCCATGTGGGAAGCTCTCTGGCCTGGGATCGAACTCGTGCTGCAGTAGCTCTGGATAGCTTCATAGTTCTGCGACTAAACCTTTTGTGCCACCAGGGAGGCCCAAAGGGATGGTTTTGTGACTGGCATGGGGCAATAGGAACTATGGGAAGCGAAGGTGCTGACGTGGGCTAGAGCGCAAGAGTCATGCGTTGTGTGGAAGCGTCCCGGACCATGAGACCCCATTGAAGCAGTCCTCTCTGCTTTCCTGAGCAAGAGCCTCGGATGACCAGCTTTTATTAGAATCGGGCAAAGGAAATTGGCAGGAATCCCGTGCTTCTTGTTTTATTTTTCCTTAGTACAGCATGGTTCTCTTTCAGATAAACTTTAGGCAAGACCCTAAATATTATAGAGGGAATGTCTTTTGATATGTATTAATTTAATAATATGTGCTTCCTGATACTGAGGGAAATAGCCTTTAACATTTTTGTGGTTGCAATAAAAACATGGGGTAAGTATCCGGAGAGTCTAAATTGGCCACACTTTTCACTTTTGTGTTTAGATTTTGCATTCTAATTTAAACTGATGAAAAAATTAGGAGTATAATCAACAGTATGTGAATATACACAGTATTCAATTTATTTGATGAACACTCCAAATATTTTCAGATTTTTAAAAAAGTAATATGGTAAAGAGCTCTTTGCATTTTAAACTAGGGAACTCTGCTATTAATATCATTTTTTTTATTATCCTGTCTACCTTTAGGAATAAAGTTTGAAATTAGTGCTTAATTCCATAGTAATCCAGCTTCTAAGTTTGCCTAACTTTATGAAGTTTGCAAATATCTAGGACTTGAGACCCAATACTTTAGTGCATCTTATTTTACCTTAAAAGGCATCTCCTTTGTTAGAAAGCTGTCCTTTACACAAAGGAAAGTCACTAGTGGTAATCTAATCTTTGTAAAGGAGTTTGGATTTTCTGACCACACGAAAAAAAGAGAAAAGCAGTATTGGATAATACATAAACCTGCAACTGAAAGCTTGAGAAGTAGGGGCAAACACTTCTTAAAAAATAGTTACTCCGCAGCATCATGTGTTCCAATGCTAGGTACTAGGTGGAGGGGCTTAGCTGGTGTGGGCTCGTGGGTGGGAAGAAACTCACAAAAGAGAAGTTTTGCCTTGAAGAATATTCTTCTACTGATGGAAGAGTAACCTACCCCCTCTCCAGATGGCTCTATTTTTAGAAAAACTACCCAAAGTGATGATAAGATCTGACTAGATTGTTGTTTTCATTATTGTCACTGAGTCTCTTTTTGGCAACCTTGAAAGGCCAGATGTGTGAGGAAGTGACATAGAAAAGAATTATTCAAAACAAACATGCACAGCTGACTAGTAGATATTTCCAAATTGTTTTCAGTAGGAATTTTATGTGTTCTAGTCTAATGGGTCTTAAATGATATTTTTCTGTAGTTTACTCTGAAGGAGTGTATCAGCTTGTTTGGGCTGCTGTAACAAAATGCCACAAATCAGGTTAAAAACAGAGATTTATCTTTGACTGGCTGTGGGAGGCTAGAGGACAAAGATCATTACCTGGTCAACTTGGTTTGTGTTGAGAGCAGATGGTTGCCATTTTGCTATGTACTCACATGACTTAATTAGATATTCATTGAGCACGTGTGGGGTGAAAAGAGAGAGAGAGAGAGAGAGAGAGAGAGAGAGAGAGAAAGAGAGAGAGGCGATGGGAGAACACTCTCTTTTAAGTCTATTAGTCCTATCTGACAAGGACCATACCTCTATAAATGAATTTAACCTTAATTACCCCCTAAAAGCCTCATCTACAAATATATTCACTCTAGAAATTGGGGGTCTAACATGAATTTTGGGTGGTACACAATTCAGTTCATAGCCATTCCTTAAATTTATCTTGTATGATATCATTAATATGTTACAGAGTCTTGTCAACCATAGAGCATTAAAGGTGATCTCTTTCTTGTTAACAATGCATTATGATAAAGATCAGAAAGTGACTCTCAAAGGTGCACTTGAATTTGCCATTCTTTGTCTTTTTAAGTTTAAAATAAGCAACAGCGTACCTTTGGGTATATTATTTTTTCAACTTACTTCCAGGTCAAATATTTTGTGATTCTGACAATGCACTTGTAACAGGAAACCTGTCATTAGACTTTGGCTGAGAAAAATGGGTCAAAGCATAGTGGAGAGAGCAGTAAGTGCACTGTGAAATTACAGAATCGGGAGAGAAGCTTCAGCAGTTGCCTGGTGGGCTGAGAGGCTGAGTTAGTGGTTTGGGATAAGGCACTCTCTAAAGTGAATTGGATGAAATTTTATGTTTCTCCTGGTTTGAAAATTCTGTGTTTCTATAAAGCACAAAGGAAATGAAGAGATTTGCTGTCAGCCACACCATGAAGTACTCAAGTAGTGGGCTTCGAACCCTGTTTTCCTGACTTGCAGTCACTGGAACTTTCCAGAAATATTAAAATTCTAGTATGGAATCGCTCATCCTAATTCCCTTGTTGGAATATTATGTTTTACTTACTTGAGTGATAAAAACACAGAAAGAACATCTCCCTTTAAGGTTAAATAGGAGAAAATACCTGCTTTATGTCCTAGAGAGAGAGTTATGCTTTTTCTGAGAAAAAAAGAGAGAAAAATGATGACTCCTGCTGTTTAAGAGGGTGGCTATAAATTCAGGGAGCTATAAACAAGAATTGTGATGGGAATAAAACCCAATGCCCTTATAGGGAAACCCAGACAGCCGAGATTTGTACATATGCCTCCTGTTAGGGCTTGGTTTTTTATTTTTTTAAAGAAACTTGTGATTGTGCTAAGGGTTTGCCTGTAAAATGAGACATGAATGATGTCTGGCAGATCTGAAGCACAAAGAAGGATCTGAGAATTCTTGTGTTTACACTTGCGCAACGACGGTGGTAAGCAGATCTTCCTAAACAAGACAGAGTAATTTAGAAGGATTAGGAGACCTGAATTTAGCTGTCTATGTACCACAATCGCCTCCCTCTGTAAGCTTCTGAAATGAAGCTCTCCATGCTGATAAACCTAGAACAAAGACATTTTGAAAGTTCCTTTTAAAGAAATTGCTCTTATGGGATCTTGTTGCTTGTCACTTGAATTTATAATGTTGCTTCTTTTGTTCCACTAAACTAATCTGTTTTGGTGATTTTCCATGTAGTAGCAAACCGTTTCAATGAGGTTGTGCTCCAAGGCAATGTTAGGAAGGCATATAGATTTTCGGTCTCACTCTTTGTTTTCATCTATTTGGGATATCATGGAAAATGTCCTTCAGTTCGTAAGTCATCCTTGTTTTGTCTCCATTCCAAGATAAATTTCATTTGGGGGAAATTGCAGCACAATGCTCAGTCACTTTTGATTTATGTTAGAATGAAAGAAAACTTGAACGTGAGAACCTTTCTCCAATGCTGTCTTGGGAGCTACTGGTGCAAGCTGCCGTGCAGGTGAGATCACATTATAATTAGTCTTCTGGCTACTGCATGAAACTGAGACTCAAATTCTCACATTTACCCTGTTGAGGGGAGAAATTTCTGGGAAGAGCACATATGTTTGGATACATTGAAATAGAAATAACCCCAAGCCTAGTGTAAGTTCATGACTAAGTTATAGATGCAGATGGTTAATTCTCTGAGAATTTCACATTAAGAATGTCAGTTACAACATTTCCATGTGCAAAGACCTGCGGACTCAGCAGATTTTTTACAGACAGAAAGTTTTATTTTTTTTTTAAAGATTTATTTTTTATTTATACATACAAGCTGGGGTACAGGCCAGAGGTGTGGGGCAGCGAGAGGGTTCACCAGAGACAGAGTGGGGAGCAGAACCGGCAGATCAGAAATACACTGCTGAGGGGAGCAGCGGCAGAGGCAGGAGAGGTCTGCTGCGCCATGTGGGATTCTCCCCGGCCGGGCATTGAACTCCCGTCGCCGCTGCCGACAGCTCCACAGCTCAGCGCTTAACCGCTGCGCCACCGGGGAGGCCCCAGAAAGTTTTATTTGTACTTATAAATAGATATCTTAAAATACAATCGTTTTTGTAAAATACATGGATACTTTAATATAATATTAATTAATAGAAATTTAATCCTATGATCATAATTATAATAATCACGTATCTTATACCTTATAGTATAACACAAATTTAAATATTATGTAGATCTCATTCCACAAAGTGCTTTTTGAGTAGCTTTATGAATCTGGGGATCTACAAAAGAAGAGCAAAAGCCTTCTAAGTGGTTCAGAAACCTTCCAGAAAGTTCTTTATTTCTATCTTTCCTGGAATGAATGCTCAGCTCTTGGGGAAGTGAATATAGTTACCATATTCTACAAAATGTGTTGGGCTGCCCGTCTTTTGTGGAAAACAAATTTTCCTTATTTCAATGATAACATCAGCCACATTCCCCATGGAGCTAGAGACTGTTGGAGATATATGTTTTGTTTGGGTTTGAGGAACAAGGAAAACCTAATTTTAATAAAAAGAAGTTGTATGGAATATAAAGTGTCATTAATAGTATTTTTCAATGCTCTGAAACATATAAACCAGGAGCTGTTTGAAGTGCCCTTCCTGAAGTTTTATTATTTTATTTGAGGTAACATTGTTTTACAACACCGCAGTGATCCAGAGGTACCTTTTAGATCTATGTTACCTCATCACACCCACCAGCAAGGCAGCCATAGTCCCCCACCACAGTCCACTGGGGAAGGTGGAGAGCTAAGTGTGGAAAGGTGCCTTCCTGAGGTTCTAAGGCCAAAGGACAGTGGCTGTGCTTTTATAAAAAGAATATCAGTAAGTCTTGGATCTGTATATGTTCTTTTTTTTATTTTTTAAGATTTATTTACTTATGCATAGAACTAGGGTGTAGGCCAGAGGTGGGGGGTGAGAGGATTCACCAGAGACAGAGTGGGGAGCAGAACAGGTGGATCTAGTGAAATATACTGCTGAGGGGAGCAGCAGGTGAGGCAGGAGAGGTCTGCGGTCTGCTGTGCCATGTGGGAAGCTCCCTGGCTGGATATCGAACTCCTGCTGCAGTGGTTGCCGATAGCTTCTTAGTGCTGAGACTTACCTCCTTGTGCCACGAGGGAGACCCAGTATTTATTAGTTCTTTAGAACTGATACTGCCTGTTTCCCTTCATAGTCTTATTCCTCTTGCCAGTTCTAATTCTTCCAGCCCCATCAAGTCTTGTCAGTATTTCTAGAAGTTGAGGAATGCAAGGTTGTGCCACCAACAAATAATTTAGATCAGCAAATTCCATGTGACCAAGTGTTTCCAATTATCTCCAGGATTTGATTAGGTGGCTCCAAAAGGCTCAACTGTACACCAACTTGAAACTAAATCCAAAGAGATGATATTGCTAGGGCAATGCATTGAATGAACCTGTGGAATTCTCACATTTTTTTTTGTGTGTGTATAAATTTATCATTCATACTTTTTAACAAGTCTAGTGGGATTGTTGGTTTTTTCTTAACCTGTTTGAATAGATTTTTGCATACTAACGAGACAACCATTATGGTCTTCATTGGGTAGGTTGTCCTTTAAAATTTTTTTGATTCATAATAATTTGCTTCTCAGTGATGGAATTTGTTTTACTTTTTAGATCAAATTTATACAATTGCACTCACAAAATAATTTCCATTCATTCATCACGTATTTATGCCCATTTCAAGATTTTTTAAAAGATTTATTTATGCATATAAGAACTGGTGTGTAGGCCAGAGGTGTGGGGGGCGGTGGGAGAATTCACCAGAGACATAGTGGGGAGCAGAACAGATCTACTGAAGTACACTGCTGAAAGGAGCAGCAAGCAAGGCAGGAGAGGTCTGCTGCACCATGTGGGAAGCTCCCTGGCTGGGGATTGAACTCATGCTGTAGTGGCTGCAGATAGCTTCATAGTGCAGAGACTTGACCCATTGTGCCACCAGGGAGGCCCCCTTTTAAAGATTTTATCCTTTATTGGACTAATAAAAATCCATGAAAAGTCATTCAATAACATAGAAGAGCATGAATGAGAAGTAGGACCCTCCTTCCTCCTCTGCCAATTAGCAGCCACGCCAGATTAAGGAAGTTTTTTAATGGTTTGTACTTTTATTTTTTAGTGATCTTGCTCTCTCAACATCTGTTGTTTGGTTTAGCCACGTTAGACAAAAGTCCACTCGCTTCCTAGTATGAATGGTGATGATTAAGCTCAAAAACCTTATCTTGCATCTTCTCCTCTGGGTGTTGATGACAAAATGATTATTTTTATTTGCTCAAAAAGTTAACTTTATAATTACTGTAGGCTTCCATTCACTTCCTATATTCATCTTAAGATAAGAATATCATTTCCTCTGTTCATTTCTGGATCATCCCTCTCTTCTTCCTCCTACCACGTTTCAATAACCAAACCAATACTTTGATATTCTCAAGATTATTAACTTTTACAATCAGTCCAGCTACCTAAACCAAACCAATCAATCCTCCAACTTCTGGGTTTGAAAGGATTCCGATTTTTTGAGTTGATGAGTAGATTTTACAAAGCTTTGTTGAAAAAGCTGTTGGACTCTAAATGTTGAGCTTCATGTAGTTTGTACTTTTGTTCATTCACAACAATGAAACCTAAATAATATTATAATGCAGTTACATCAATAAAAATGAATTAAATAAATAAAGTAAGTAAGTAAGCTTTGGGGGAATCACAGCCCCAATCTGAGTCTCTACCACCTAAGTGAGCATAGTAAGAAAGACATCAGAGGACCTAATAGTTCTAAAGCTGGAGGACATAGAGCACTGGTGCCTGATGATTGCTGAGAAAGTTAAGGGGTTTCTCATAGACGGGGGGTGGGAGAGGAGATTGTTCAGTCCTCTGGGAGCAGGACTAAGAGAAGCGAGTGTTTCCCATGAAGTAAATGTGCTCCAATGTGCTTCAAGGAGGACAAGACTACGTGAAGCTGCTGCTCTCCTGCCAAAGAGAATCTCCTCTAGTAGAATTCTAGATGTCTCTGTAGACAGCTTTAAAACTGGAGCTAAGATGCAATCAGCACTGCTGATGTCAGACAAGTTATAACTGGATTGGGCCCAGCAAAGGAGCCTCAAAAAATTCACAAAAGTGTCCATGAGATAAAGAGTAAGCTTTAAACATTTGCCAAGCCCAGAGAACATGAAGATAACTCATACCCATACTAGCCAAGCAAAGCATTTTCTAACCCTCCCTCCTTTACACTTGAAACGTGTGTTTCCCTGGACTGAGGGATTTCTGTAAGAAGAGGCAGGGAGTGGAGAACGATGAGTGACAGAAACAGAATACCACCTGCCCACCTTCCTGGATGCAGATTCACATATAAAAATAGTGCCAACTCTCGGGTGTCACTCTTGGAGGGAAGAAAATGAAAATGATGATTATTGACACTGTGAACATTCTTATGTCTTGATTGAGATTTAACTTCATGAAGTCAGGGCTTAAAAGAACCTAATTTTAAATAGAATATGATTACTTATGAATATAAACAGCCAATAATGCTATTGCATTTATTTGTCACCTATGCTTTACGTCAATTAAGAATATTTTCAGCTGCAAGAAAAACCACTAATTGCAGTGGATTAAAGCTGAAGGACAATGATTACTTAATAAGCAGTCCAGAGGTAGGGGCTGGGAGATGTTCGGAAGGTGTTGGGAGGATTGCTTTGGCTCTACAGGTGCCAGATCTGAAATGTCAACAGGAACCCAAATCTCCTCACCTTCATCCTCCTGTATCAGACACCAGATATAGATCTTCAGCAACAGTAGGGAGCGAGTGTCTTTTATCCACCTGGGACCCAACCATTTGGGTAAATGCTAACTCAAGCTGTCTGATTCTCCCACTAAGCAAAGCTCTTCATCGCCTTCCATTTTACCATTCTCAGAAGGTTTATTTATTTTTCTTCACTGGCTGTGAATCATTTATCATAATATGGTTAATATGTTTCCCAGAAATCAAACTTATAGATCAATGCCTAGGAATTTTACCTTGGGCCGATAAGTGTGCTCATTTGCTCCACCGATTTTTGTTCAAGACCAAATGAAGCTCAGCTAAATACAATTCTTCAAAGATGCCAGGTCTGAAAGGTGCGTGGGAAACAGAAATCTCCTTCACCTCCACCCTTGTAAACTAATAACCCATTGTCAGATCATCTTCAGCAACAGTGTGGGTGTGTCTTAACTCCCTTGGGACCCAACAGTGGATAAATTCTAACTCAAAGGTGTCAGATTCTATTCTCAACATCAGATGCCTTGGGGAAGGTCCAATTTCACTGTGTGCCAGGAATCAATGCCAGGGGCAGGAGCCAAGTACAGTTGGATGGACTTGAAGGAAATTCTATTCTTGGGGCAACTTAGCAACAATCAAGGTTCATGGAATCTGGAATGGAGTAAAGTGCCAGAGATATGGCAGCAAAAGTTACAGAATGCATTTGCCAAGAAGAAATTAGACTGTTGTAGTTTTTTTTTTTTTCTTTCAAAAACAAAGGGAGGTGATGGTCCTTTTGTCCTTAACCTTAGAACCAATAGAGGCTCGATCAGTCCATAAGTCAAAACCAGATGAGCAAACACTGCAGCAAGAAGAGATAATCACCAAATTAAGCAAGGGTGTTCCTTACATGATACCTAGTCTACCCCAGAGGGTGTTTATTCTGATCCTCCTCCTTTCACTAGGTAAATGCAAGAATATTTTCAGTGGATTTTGCAGAGACTAGTTTATAAATAAAGTCATTTGAGATGCTGGCAGTTTTTTACATACCTGAATCCTACTTCAAGGTAGAAAGTAGCCTAAAAGAACACAAAGATTAAGGACACTGGGTCTTTTGCCTGCCTCTATCACAGGCTATGTGACTGTTGGCACGACACAAGCTTTCTAGACCTCTTCAGCTGTAATGAGATGGCTTTGGACCAGATGACTCTCAAATCTTTCCAGCTTCAACAGTGTCTGATATCAAGACGATGGATGTTTTCAGGCCTCCCTTGGTTCCCATCTACAAGGTAACAAGAGCATAATCTGTCCAACTCTCCTCTCCAGACTGCCTTGCATGAAACAAATTTTGGAAGAAAAAAGAGGTGGTTGGATTTTATCCTGCTCTTTCCCTCGTACTTCACATGTTTTAATTTCTAGGCTAACACTTGCATGAAAAAATATGAGAATTTCCCAATAGGTCTTTGGTTTGCCTGTTGGGTTTGTGAGTCTCAAACATAGCTTCCTTTCCTTCTCTCATGTTTTTTTCTTCTTCTTCTTTTTCCCCTTAATGATTTAGGTGATCAACTGCTGCCATATTTTATTTTCTAAAGTATATTCAGTATGCTAGGACTGTTATATATGTTAAACTGCATACAGTTCATCTGTAAATCTGGATTCCTCAGCTGCACACTCATTCCATCCTGCCCCAAATGAACTCTTTTGCAAAGGCCTCAACAAACTGGGTAGTACCTGGGACAGTTAAGCTGTGTTGTCTTCCAGCAGCACAGCTGTGGGACTGAGAAAAGGAATGGCCTAGCATTTGAGCTCATGCAGCTAAAGAAATCTCAGAAGAGATGTAATTAAAATTTTCCTAGCCTGGGGCTCCCTAGTGGCACAACCAGGTTTGTCTCAGCCTATGAAGCTACCCGCAGTCACTACCTCATGAGTGCGATCTGCACCAAGGAGCTTCCCACATGGCGCGGCAGACTTCTCCTGCCTCATGTGCTGTTCCCCTCAGCAGTGTATTTCGGTAGATCCGCCTGTTGTGCTCCCCACTCTCTCTCTGGTGAATACTCTCTGCCCCACACCTCTTTCCTATACCCCAGTTCTTGTATGCATAAATAAATAAAACCTTAATTTTTTTTTTTTACCAGCCTGTGGAAGGGGGTGGTAACTCAGCCCCTGGGAATGCTATTGCCATGGCACCTTGTCATCAGCAATTTGCGTCAATTCTGGACTCTTCTCTCAGTTCTTTCTCATTTCATGGACTGATACTAAAGTTCCTGCTCACACACTTTAGCCATAGCTCAAGGTTGTCAACGGTATAAATCCTACATGCATTTATGATTTATCTGTATATAACAAATAAAAGAAGAACTAACCACAGTTGTCTAAGTATTTTGTTATAGTCTCAAGATAGATACAAGTTCTTAGTAAACCAGAAGCAATAAAAGATGCCGGCACTTTGCTTTCACGAATCACTTATTTTGTGCAAGGAACTGTAGAGAAAGCATGTGCCCATCAAGAGCCCATAGTCTAGTAGGGAAATAATTTCATCATAAAAAGAAACAAGGTACCTGTAGCAGGCAGAATACTTACTCCCTAAAAAAAAAAAAAAATGGCTGTTCCACAATCTCTAGCATCTCTGAATGTGTTATGTTACCTTGCAAAGAGAAATTAAAGATGTAGATGAAATTAAGGTTGCTGATCAACTCACCTTAAAAAAGACAGTTTAGCCTGGGTTTTCCTGTTGGGCCCATGTAATTACAGGGGTCTTTTAAAGTGAAGGAGGGAAGAAGAAGACACTTCAAAGTGATGCAAAAGGAGACTTTGACCTGCTGTTGTTGCCTTAGATGTTGGAGGAAAGGGGTATGAGTCACAGAGTGCAGTGGATTCTAGAAGCTGAAAAGGAGAAGGAAACAAATTCTCTGGAAGGGACTCCAGAAGTAATGTTTGACATTAACCCAGGGAAAGTTGTGCCAGAATTCTGACCTATAGAACTGAAAGATAATAAAAGTCTGTTGTTTCAAGACACTAAATGTGGAGTAGTTTGTTACAGTAACAAAGATTCACCAATGGAGCATCACATGATTGATGCCTAATGAGCGAGTAAAACCTGCCTGAAGAGGGAGAGATCATGTACAGGAAAATTCCTTTTTGATTTTGAAAACACCGTGGGACTATGGCACTCATTCTTACTTATTGTAAAATAAAAATAATAAAGAGAGATGGTAATAGTGCTTACCTCATAATATTATGATGTGGATTATATAAAGGACTTGTAATAATGCCTGACATATAAGAAGTGACCCACAATTATTGCTTGAGTTTAGACAGTATAGTTTAGAATATTCTATGGCCTATCGTTATATTTTAGAGTAGGTCAGTGCATTTCAGCTTATCACTAAAGTGTAAAATCCTGAACTTGTTTACTTGAGATCAAACCTTGGTTCTGTCACTGTCTAGCTATAAGAACTTATTAGTTATAGGTTCTCAAATTTCCTAAGCATCATTTGCCCTTTGCTTGATATAAAGTAAGTATATGTCACACACATATGTGCACATGTATACATGTAAGTCACATAGGTATGTGTGGGTGTTACATATGTATACGTCTATAAATGTATGTCATGCATGTGTAAATGCGTATGTGTATAAATCCCTGTCAATTTAGGAAAGCAGAAATATTCTACACAAATATTTAACACTGAACTTTACACAGGGAGTGGAAGAGCTTAGAAACCAGACAACAGCTTCTAGAGCACCATGGAGAGTAGCAACGACAAGAAACTCCCAGTGTCCTGAGAGACAGAAGGGCAGGAGAAAGGTACATTCCCGAACTTCAGATCCTGAGTTCATGGGGGCCATTCCATGGAGTGTGCTGCTAAATGACACAGATGGTTGGTACCATTGGTTGGACAAAGTCAGAAACCACCGGAAGCCTTGAAAGCAGAAAAGGGGAAGAGGGGAGGGGAGCAAGAGAAGCAGCTTTTGTTATTCCTTATAGACCTTTTCAAACCACACCTGAATTTTTGTTAATGGGTGATTCCTGTTGGGTCCTTAGACAGCTTCAGGAGGAGCGAGGAGACCTGGCTGCTAGAAGAACCAACCATGTGATAAGAGCATCAGAACTTTCTCTTCTATCTCCACAAACTCCAGGGAGGGGAGAGAAACTGGATATTGAGTTCAGTCACCAATGGCCAATGACTTAATCAATAAACCTATGTAAAACCCATGAACTGGGGCCTCCCTGGTGGCACAGCGGTTGAGCGCTGCGCTGTGGAGCTGTCGGCAGTGCGCGATGCAAGTTCGATGCCCAGCAGGGGAGAATCCCACATGGCGCGGCAGACCTCTCCTGCCTCGCCCGCTGCTCCCCTCAGCAGTGTATTTCTGATCTGCCTGTTCTGCTCCCCGCTCTGTTTCTGGTGCACCCTCTAGCCACCCCACGCCTCTGGCTTGTACCCCAGCTTGTATGTAAAAATAAATATGTAAACAAACAAACAAACAAACAAAACCCCATGAACTGATGGACACATAGCGGTGCTAGGAAGATTATGTGCCTGCAAGGGCGTGGAAGCCCCGTGCCCCTTCCCCCTACCTTGCCCTATTCATCTCTTCCATTTTACCATCCTGAGTTGTCTCCTTTGGAATAAATCAATAATAGTAAAGAGGTTTCCTTATTCTATGAGCTATTCTAGCAAACTATTAAACCTGAAAAGGGCATCATGGGAAACCCTGATTTTTAGTTGGTTGATCAGAAGTGTGGGAGACCTGGATCTTGTAATTGGCATCTGGAATGAGGAGGCATTACTGAACTCTTAAATCCTTGGGATCTGATGTTCACTCTAAGTGGCTTGCATCAGAGAGTTGAGGTGGCATTAGAAAAAACAACATACTTTTGTAATCCAAAAGAAAAAACTATTCAATATTAAATTGTTAAGAATAACAAAGCGGGCCTCCCTGGTGGCGCAGCGGTTGGGCGCTGCGCTGTGGAGCTGTCCGCAGCGAATTCGATGCCCAGTCGGGGAGAATCCTACATGGTGCGGCAGACCTCTCCTGCCTCGCCCGCTGCTCCCCTCAGCAGTGTATTTCTGATCTGCCTGTTCTGCTCCCCGCTCTGTCTCTGGTGAACCCTCTCGCCGCCCCACGCCTCTGGTCTGTACCCTAGCTTGTATTTATAAATAAAAATAAATCTTTAAAAAAAGAAAAAAAAAACAGAATAACAAAACACTAGTACCTTGAGTTAATACACAGTGATTTATATACATGCATTGAGATACCCCGATGTTGGCATCAGAGACAAAGGCCAGCTCAAGGTACTACTGAAAAAAGTCTTCTGCTTGCTCAGTTACGTAGTCTTGCTTGGAACACATTCTGGTGAACTGTGCAAATAGTTTTTAAATCATCTTTGAGAAAATTTAATAATGATACTTGGACTGTCTCCTGAGTTTATTTGAGAAACTTATCTGCTAGACTGTCAGCATGGAAAATTAAATGTCTTTCCAAGTAAAATATACATGCAAGTGATTAGTAAAGTGTTTCATTTCTATCTTATTGCACATATATGTTTAGTGTTTGTGTTCAAAAAGACTCTTAAGAGTGACCTTTCATTTCACTCCACTTTTCATCCCTTTAAAGACATCTGCATGGTGTCAGAGATAAATCACTGAAAATCTCCATATGTATATACTGACTACTTTCTTGTCTCTCTGCACTTTTGCAGAGCTCTGGACCTGTAGTTAATGGACACTCTACTGGGCTTTTCAACCAGGAGTCATACCCACATCATTGTTAACCTCAAACCATCTCAATTTCTTTCTTCTGAATATCAATCTGGTGATTGATATGGTGAAGGAAACCATCTCCCTCACCCCCAAAGTCAGAAATGAAAGGTTATAATACATCTCCTGCTCATTTTCTCTTGTCTTCCTTCCACAACACCTCCCCCCCCGCCAAAAAAAAACAAAAAAAACAAAAACAGTAAACAAATTGTGAATCTCCCTTGTTCAGAAGTCTCCATGTTGCTTCACTGAACTGTCATAGTTGTGTGCCATGCTACTTCTGGCCTGCTGGTGCCCAAGATCTTTTTTTTTTTTTTTTTTTTTAAGATTTACTTTATTTATTTATGCATACAAGAACTGGGGTGGAGGCCAGAGGTGTGGGGAGGGGGTGGTGAGAGGACTCACCAGAGACAGAGTGGGGAGCAGAACGGGCAGATTGACTGACATACAAAGCTGAGGGGAACAGTGAGTGAGGCAGGAGAGTTCTGCTGCGCCATGTGGGTCAGTTCCTTGGCTGGGGTTCAAACTGGTGCTGCAGTGGTTGCTGATAGCTTCATAGTGCTGAGACTTTAACCCCTTGTGCCACCAGGGAGGCCCAAGAGTCTTATCTGATCTTGTTGCTTCCACTAGCCCTTCCCATCTTGTCTCTACTGCACAATTTGAATATTTCACAAACAAATCTGTTTTCCAATTTTGAAAGCATTTTTTTTTATTTCTTGTGGTTTTGAGTTAAATTTAAAACTGTGAGGTTAGCATGCAATGCTGATGAAATCTGTCACTGATTATCTCTCCAGCGTCGTGTCACATGTACACTTTAATAATATGAGCTTACTCTAGTCAGCAAGGAAGTAAACATTCCTTTAGGAAGTAAACATTCCTTTCTCAAGAAGGAAACTTCTTCCTTGCAATTTTTCCTGCAAGCTGCAGCAACTATCTTATGTAGATGTATTTTGTTCTGGAAAAAAGACTTTATTGCTTTAGTTATAGAGTACGTTCTTTGTTTTTCCCTTTTTATAACTTTTGCATCATATATTTGACCATAACCCATTTGGGGGTGGGTACCACAGCTTACTAGATATTGTAAGTGTCTACAACCGTGGTGTCCAATATTGTAGCCACTAATCACACATTTATTGAGAATTTGCAACATGGCAGGTCCTAGCAGAAAAGTATTACAAATGTAAATTACACACAAGATTTTGAAAACAATATAGATTTTGAAGATAATATAAAAAAGAATGAAAATATCTCATGGATGACAGGTTAAAATAATATTTGAGACATATTGGATTAAGTACATTGCATTGCTAAATTTTATTACATCTCTTTTAAATTGCATGGGGCTCTCACTCATGGCTCACATTAAGCTTCTATTAGCACTGGCACAAAACATAAATTAATGAACAGCATTTGCAAGTAGAAACCTGCATTTGGAAAACAAAACAAAACAAAACAAAACACTGCAGTGAAAGACTAGCTATTTTCCTGGAACCAGTGGTACAAACTGAGGGAGCAAAAAGAAAGAAAAAGAAAGCATGTGCATACTCAGCCATGTAGTGGAGATGGAGTAGATCGAGAAGGAGAAAATAGAGGGCCATAGACATTGTTTTAAGCTTATTTGCACTGCAGATAAACCTGAATTTGAGTGTTAAATTATAACAATAGGAAAAGGAATTTGAGACACATGTGAGTTACGTAAACATGTAGGAATAAATACATATATAGGTCTGTCAACCCTTATAAACTCTTGAAAGTGAGAGTCAAATGAACTTTTGTAAAATAAAGACATATGGAAAGGAGGGGCAGGTATTACAATTTTGGAAAAGATACAAGAAAGATAAGTGGTAAGTGAGCAATATGTAAGTAGAAAAGAAATCTTAAAAGCATGATTAATATTTCAAGAATGATCACCAAGTACAAACCAAGAAGTGTACCCTATATCACATTTTAGAAAATATAAATGCTTGAAAGATAAAATATATTGGTTAAATGAAAAAACTCAGTAGAGATGTTAGAAGATAACATTGAAGAAATCTAGAAATCAAAAAGGCAGAGATATAAAATAAGGTTAAAAGGAAGAAAATTAGACGATCAATTTAGAACCTCTAAAATGCCATCAACAGTTTTAGAATGGGAAAATAGAGAAAGTATAGAAATGGAAATTATCAATATAACTCATTTTTAAAATAATGTCAGCACAAGAGAACATGGGAAGGCTCCCTAAATAACCTAGACAATGATGAAAATAGACTTGGACCAAGAAACATAATTGTGAAATTTGGAAACAGTCAAATCTTTAACAAATTCTCTATAAGCTTACAGAGAGGATGTTTTATGCAAAGCATGAAATAGCATAAGAACATCAAATTTCTTAATACAACCCTGAAACCAGAAGATGCTGAAAAAACAATAGTCTTGGCAAAAATGATCTACAGTAAAACTTTTAAACCAAAGAATCTAGTGTGAGTTTAAGGATAATTTAAATGCATGAATTCAAAAAGGAAGAAAAAAGAATTGTCCATAACCATGCAACTTTTCCAAGAAGTTGAGTTCTGCTAAAGTCAAGGGCAATTGCATGAAAGAGGAAGACCTGAGGTCCTGTTGGAGACCTGAGGCTGGGCTTGAATGTTTCAGTCTCTGTACCCAAGATAAGAACATGCTATTCCTGACGCCAGATAAGTATTGGGATGCAAGGTCGTCATGGCCTGCGCTTTAGATCATTTTTATGGAATGTTGACACGCCTACTGCCTGACCAGCCTTGAATCTTAGTTACTTTGTTCTAAGAACTGTCCTTTACCTCCCCCCTCCCCAAGACCCCTATATAAGCTTGAGCTCCTTTGTTAATAAACGAGGCCTTGACGCATCTCAGACTGACTCTGTCTTTCTTTACGCGCTTGGTCTCCTGCCCCTTTCGCCCCCTTGGTTCTTTCAGGAGGTGCCCCCTCGAGCCTCACTAAATAACCTGACCTGCTGGACGGGTCAAGGTCCAATGTAAGAGGCAGACAATGGGAACTCTCAGGAGCATGGGGAAGAAGTTTTGAGTTTGCATCTTTGCAGCAGGTCTAGATCAGCCACTTTCTATTTAGAGTATGTCAGAATAAGCTGGGAAAGTTTTTTTTTTAAGATGAAATTTTTTGGATACTTAATATGTTTGAATGTACCAAAAGGAGATTTATATGTCTGGGGCAGCATCTGGAAATGAATCAAAAATAATAAGGGGGTAGTAAGCTAAACAAAAGAAAAGCAAGATAAATATTAACTACACGGAAGAAGAATGGTTTATTGGAAGGAAAAAGTAATTATTGTCCACATGACTTATGTTATGATGCTAACACTATGTATTGATCTAAAAAAAAATAACTCATGGATTAGTAGGAAAGAATGAAATTTGAATAATTCTACTTGGCTTATGGAGTAAATGAAATGAACAGACTTAATCTTCATTTTTTACAGAAAGAGTCAATTGGAGGTGTAATAGACATACATACACATATATACATATATATGTATGTATCTATACACAGTAGAATAATACTGAGTTATAAAAAATGAAATCTTGTCATTTTCAGCAACATGGATAGAACTGGAGGGTATTATGCTAAACAAAATAAGTCAGAAGGAGAAAACCAATTTCAGTGATTTTACTTCTATATATAAAGTAGAAGAAAAGAGTTAGTCTACCAATTTAAATGCCAATCTGACCCAAAACCAGCCTCACAGACAACCCAGAAATAATATCAAAACCAATACTTGATCACCCCTTGAGTTAGTCAAACTGACTCATAAAAGTAGACATCACAGATCTAATACAACAATTATCCATTTCAAGAGTTTACTATATGTTCCTTTGGGAAGGAGAAAGATGCAGAAAATATTGTTTCTTCTTCTTACAGTCCTGTAGATCTCCTGGAGTTTAAAAAGTGATTTAAAGTCAAAGGATCGATACGATTGCTTAACAAAGTGTGTGTGCAGAAGCACTACAGAGCCTTCAGATGAGGTAGATCAGGACAAAGTGATTCCGGGTCACACAGTCTGAGATGGGGAGAGGAAGCCGCCTTCTCAGACCCAAGTCAGAACCGTGCTCAACTTTCACTTGGTCTGATGGCACCCAAAACCTCTCTTTGTCAATTTTGTTCAGTCATTTCCAGAAACTGAAAGTGCCTATGTGAACTTTTACAGAGTTTATCATTTGTATAAATTTTGATACATGGTCCCTATGAAAGATGACCATAAAATAACAGGTTAGTTCTAAAAATAAACCTTAAGTCACCTTTTGTGAAACAGTAAGAGGGACTTTTACTTAATGCTTTGTAGGGGCAGGGTATTGCCATCAACCACCGATAGTGTTTTCTTATTCAGTGCGCACGTGAGATAAAATGAGATGCATGTGCAAGTATCCCTGGTTCACTGATGGTCACATCCAGGCTCCAGCTATAAATTAAGTTGCCTAAGGTTTCACTTTTTTTAAAAGAGTTATTTATTTATGAATACAAGCTGGGGTGTAGGCCAGAGGTGGGGAGAGGGTGAGAGCATTCACCAGAGACAGATTGGGGACCAGAGCAGGCAGATCGACTAAGGGGAACAGCGGGTGAGGCAGGAGAGGTCTGCTGCGTCCTGTGGGAAGCTCCCTGGCTGGGGATCGAACTCGTGCTGCGGTGGCTCTGGATAGCTCAACCCTCTGTGACTCAACCCATTGAGCCACCAAGGAGGCCCCAGGTTTCACTTTTAATCCCTGGTCTACACTGACTCTTCTAGACAAGTGGTGATTTGTTTTCCCACAGTAATCATTTTGAGAGGCAGCACACCTCTTTGATATTCTTGGCATTGCTAAAATAATGAAAACATGAATTCACATTTTAGAATTGTCTCTCACCCTGCTCCTGAATATTCTCAACAAATAGGTATTTTGTTTTTCAAGAATGAATGTGAGTTTCCTTTAACATACAAAGGTCAATTAGAGCCAATCTTGATAAATGAAATTGACAATTAATTTTGGTTCTGCTATTTTTTGGTTAAGAATTTTGTGAATAAAAATTGTCTGGTCACTAAAACATTTGTTTGTAAGATAGTTCCGAAGAAAAGTTCCAGCTCTGTGGTGAGCAGACACTGTCATGAAAATGTACCCAACCTCCTGTGGCAATGTTTTGCATGACAATAGACATTTGAATGCGTCTACACAGTGTATATCTCTATCTGTCCACCTCTCCCTTCATGTTTGTTCAAAATTCTCAGGGGGTACCGAAGTATGGATTCAGGAGTATAAACACCATCACTCTGGCCAAGGTCTTGCGCTAGGCCTACTTCTGGAGGACACGTTTTCCACCCAGTCTCCTGGGGAGCTGGACATATTCACATTCTCCTGGTTTTGCATTTCCCAGCACCTAACACTTAAGCCAATGTAACACCATTGAACAATAAATAATTGTCGCTCTGAAGAAATTCACTATGATAGGCATAAAAACACTGTATTTTTATACTAAAAATATCCTAAAATATTTGAAAATGATTGCTACCATCCCGTCAGTGTAGACATACCTAAAAAGGAGTAAAGCTACATCTCAGGGGCCATGTCCCAGAGTCTGGAACGACCTCCCCACTGAAATTTTCAAGTTCTTCTTAAAGATAAATAACTTGCTTTGTCATACTGTAGAGAATTCTACCACTGCTTATCCATTCACTGATTACATTACCACATTTTGAAGTAGAAATTTGTCTTTGAAATTTCTTTGTCATTTTTATTCCTAGTCATCTTGTTCCTAGTCATCTTATTGGTCTGTAGAATTCCTACAGATCCCATCTTTTGTTTTATTCCTATTAATGAATATTCATAAACTTGTTCCATGATATATAATTACGTTTAAGAACAAAACTGAATCAATCTGTTAAACTCTAAAATTATTATTATTTCAACACATTGATTATTTTACTTGGCTGACGAAATGAGGTTTAACTAGTGCTTTAAAGCATAACTATTGATGAAAAAAGTGAGATATCGCCAAGAAGTTAGACTTATATCCAAGAAAATTGCTTTCCTTCTGATTTTCTCCCTCATCAAAGAGTTTGGTGACCATGCTGGGTCTAATACTGTCACTATGATTGGTAACTATGACAGGCACACTCTGATGAACTGATGGCATTTAGCTCACGTATACAGCTGTGACACAGAACCTCTTTGGTCATTTCCTGGGTGGTCCTTCCTAACCTGATTTTCCTTCTGTCGCCTGCCTCATAAATAGTTTTAGTTTTCTGTAAACAAGAAAGGAACTTCCTTTTAACATCCTTCCAGTTTTCAACTCTCAATATAAATCTTCTAGTCATAGCTGAAAGTCAGTGCGAGCTGCTAAGTGCCTGCTTTGTGTTTTGTTATTTTCTTCTGGACTTGCCTGCTTGTTTTTGATTAGTTTGCACTGCTAGTCTTAGATACCAAGTGGCTAAGAAGCCACCCTAACTCTAGAACTCCTTAATAACAAGAGAGAAAACTTTGCTAGAAAAGAGTAATCACTTAATAAAAGTGGTTGCCTGTGATTATTAGCTTCAGTAATCTGAATTTTAGTTGCACCTTGTTGGTTGAACCTCACACAATCCCTCCTACAATATATCTATGAGATATATTTTGAGAGAATGTCGCCTAGTTAGGAGGATGAACCCATGAATTCTTGAAATATTAGTGGTAAAATATTAGTTGAAATACTATTGATAAAAAAGTACAAGGAAAGAGGTAAGAATGTCTTGTCTAGAGATGAATCATTCTATGTATGTGGTGAGTTGAAATATTCTTCTCCATTCTTCATTCCCAAATCATATAGAAGTCTTAGAAGGGACAGAATTATCTTATTTGACTTTGCTGGAAAACAGTCTGACTTAGGTGGTTTAAAGCTATTTGTGAAAGTTTGTATAAATAAACCTCATATTTGTGAGGAACTGGAAAATCAAAGCAATGCTAGGCTGGAGGAAAATGCTTACACAGAGACCTTTTTTTGATCTTGTATTTCTCCTTAACTGCTTCTTGCTTTATCACTACCATTTTTTCACTAAGGGACTGCAATCTGTAATCAATAAATTAAAATTTAGTACATGTTTTGAAAATCGAGAATAGTCTTAACATAAAAGACGCCTTAGGGTACAAAGCTGAGGAGATTCTTAGTCATGATTTTATTTGTTTATTTGTTTATCTTCTGTAAATCAAAACCACAGAGATATTCATTACATGTCTTCCCTTTGCTTTCAGAGGAAGAAAATTCCCTCTGTTTCTCCTTGTTTTTTGAAGTCCCACAAAGGAGTGCACATCCCAGAAACAGTTTATACTTTATAGCTTTTCATTTGGGACTAAAGAAAACACAAAAGAAATAAAGCTCATGGGCTCTACTTTCAGAAAGCTTTTTGCTAGAGTTTCCTCCTCAGGAGAGTTTAGAAATCACTGGAAAATTGTTTGTGGTTTAATGGACAGTAAAAGGGTTGGGTAAACTGAAAGACGAGGGGCTGAATCTCAGCTTAACTGCTCATGGGCTTGTGATTGTTCTTAGTTGGAATGTCCTCATCTGTAATAACATCTGTACCAAGGTACAGATTTGGTCTACATTGTGTAATCTCTGGGTCTCAAGCTTGCCAGTCTACTATAAAAACGTTTTGGATTTGCCAGTCTCCAAATTATATAAGGCAATTTCTTAAAATTTCTTAAAATACATGATAAATAGGTGATAGATAAATAGAGATGATAAGTTGATATACGGTATAGACAGGGATATATCTGTCTACACACACATAATCAGTTCCTACTGATTCTGTTTTGTATTTAAGTTTTATTTTGTTTATTTATTCATACAAGACCTGGGGTGTAGGCCAGAGCTGTTGGGGGTGAGAGGATTCACCAGAGACAGAGAGGGGAGCAGAACAGGCAGATTGACTGAAATCCACTACTGAGGGGAGCAGCAGGTGAGACAGGAGAGGTCTGCTGCGCCATGTGGGAAGCTCCCTGGCCAGGAATGAACTCATGCCTCAGTGACTGGAGATAGCTTGATAGTGCTGAGAATTTAACTGTCACCAGGGAGGCCCCCTGATTCTATTCTTGTAAAGAACCTTGACTAGTACTGTTATAGGGCAGGGTGAAGTGCCTCCCAGAACCTCCAAACCTGCCCACTCTAAATGGGTTTTATCATCTACTACATAAAGACAAACATACTCTTAGTGAATAAGACCTTCAATGGAACAGAACTTTAATACAATTAGTGTACAAAAAAGAGAAAGAAAAGAATAGATAAAATAGTTTCCACATGAAAAACACAGTTACCCACCTCCTCGTGGGTAAAGGAGGGTCACTGAGGCCTGAAATCCTGCCACCAGCCTAAGGCACCTTCTAGTGGGAAAGGGGCAGAAGGGACTAGGCAATCTGAGAGGAAAAAGAGCAAAATCAGCCTCCCCACGTGGGTCTCTCACCCATGTCTCTGTCTCTTTCAAATATCTTCCAAGTCCCTGGTGCCAGTCCAAGGCTGAGGAGCAAGTGCAGTTCCTTCACACGTCTCCGCTCCACATGCCTTCACCAGGTCTCCTCTTGATCTCCTCCTCTCTCTGCTTCTCCTCAACCAGGCCTTCTCTCTCTCAGTCCTTCTCTTAGTCTTTTCTAGCTTCACCCCCCCACCCCCGTACAGCTCCACCTTCCTTAGGAGGGGGCAGGAAACCTAGAAGCTCCCTTTCCCTAGGGATTACCCTGTTAACATACAAAGAGCAGGGCCTCCCTGGGGGCGCAACGGATTAAGTCTCAGCACTATGAAGCTATCAGCAGCCACTGCAGCACAAGTTTGATCCCCTCCAGGGAGCTTCCCACATGGCGCAGCAGACCTCTCCTATCTCACCTGCTGCTCTCCTCTTCAGTGTACTTCAGTAGATCTGCCTGTTCTGTTCCCCACTCTGTCTCTGGTGAATACTCTCACCACCCCACACCTCTGGCCTATACCCCAGTTCTTATATGCATAGATAAGGGCACAAAATGGAGTAGAAAAGGACACAAGGGACCATGGAGATGGATCATGGGTGAATTGGTGGTGGGTTACCCAAGGGGTATACAAAATGTAAAAGATATAAATAACAATGAAAATATATATTAAAAAAAACAAATGTTAAGAAAACAAAACAAAGATTAGACTTTAGACCCTGAAGCTTGTGGTCTTTATTAAAATCTCATTCTGCTACCATATTCCTATGTAGAAGGAGGATGACTACTTTCTTCCCAATGTTCATTTTTCATGTTCTCAGTTTATGACAGAGACAGAATTGGATAAACACTGAAACTCAAACAAGCCTTAGCAGTGCATAGCAAAGTATAGGAAAGACCTTTTGGACATCTACCAAATATTGATTCTACTTGTTGACTCAGCATGTGTTGATTTATTTATTAATTATGTCTTTCATGCACTTAACAAGCATCTAATAAATCTTTATCATATGCCTAACAGAGCACAGAATGCAAAAATAATCCTCTAGTGGAAATTTGAATATGCAAATCATTATGAAATCAGCATAATTAACATTTGCTGTGATCTATTGAGTGTTATGCACAGTGCTAATCCTTTTACATGAATTACATTATTTGCACCTCTGAATGACTTATGAGATAGATGCTGTTACTATATCATTTTAAAATGGGGAATAATATTCAGAGAGATTAAGTCGCTTGCAGAAGGTCAAATAGCTGGTAAGTATTGCGGCCAATCTTCTGAAGTTTCTTAGCCACTCAGATCTTAGCTGGGGAATATGGGATCTTTTAGTAGCTCTAACTCTATGAGGACGAATCAAGTTTCAGGGATGAGATCATCTCTGAGCTGGAAAGTGGGAGGAAATAAGGAGAGCAGATGAATAGGGTCCGGGTCAGATGTGGCTTTATTTGCTATACTATCTGGTAGGATAAGAAGACATCTAAACCTTTCTGAAGAAGCAAATTATGTGATTTGATTTGGATTTTAGAAAAGTAACTCTGGCCACAGTCTGGGGAAGGTTGGATGGAATTAGACCAGAGACAGGGAGACAGGTGAGGAAACTCCCAATTGTCTGGGTAAAGTTGATGAACGGCTAACCTTGAAAAGGATGAAATATGTCAAAAGGGGAGGTGAGCAACCTGGAAAATTTATTGGCTTGGGGGCTTGCAGGAAAAGGAGTAATTCTGGATGGCTGTAACTTTTCCAGATCATATTTCTGTTTGGAATGATTGGAGAGAATGATGATGATTCTCTGTAACAGTAACTAGGAACAAAGCCTAATCTCCTGTTGGCAGGGGGTAGAAGGATAGGGTCAGGCTTTACTGTGTTAGGCTTAAGGAGCTCATGTGCATGGGGGAGAGTGGACTAGTCTGTTGAATATGTAGATCCAGTATTAGGAGGATGACTGGGTTTGGGATATTAATGTGAGAGTCATCAGCATTTAGAATGTGGCTGAGAGACTGAGACTTTTAGGAAGTATATGAAACCAGGGAGAATGTGGATGGAGTAGAAAGAAGATCTTCAAGGTAAGAGGTCCACGGAGTCTGAATATTTGAAGAACACACAGAGAGAGGAGGCAACAAGGAAGACAAATGAAGCAGGAAACAAAACATGATTTATTTTTTTGTCCTGGAAGTTGAAAATAAAGGTGTTTCCATAGTAATGATTGTTAGTAACCTATTAGTTAAACAATGTCTGGCAAAACCATCACTAATTATTGCAGTTCTGTGTCATGGATGATGTGGTTTGCTTTATGCACAGTATCTCTCTGATTCTTCACAGGCGTCTTAGTATTTGGTTATGATCAACTTTAAGTAGAGGATCTAATACATTAAATAATTTGTGTAAGATGCTCAGAAAGTAGGTTAACGAGAAAGAGGGTTTTAACTCTAGGGAACTCCACTAAAGTTTTTGATTGGTCACTGATCAGACATGCTAAAGGTAATTTAAAAAAGTAAATAAATTTGATACATGAGAAATGATGGAGACAAAAACAGGTTTCAATCAGTTCAAGAAAAAATGGGAGTTTGAATTAAGTGATAATCCAATTACTCTTTGGTAGAAGTTTGACTGTGAAAGAAGGGAGGGAGAAAGAAAGAAGGGAGGGATAGAGTGAGGGAGGGAAAGAGAGAAAACACAAATTCTGAGAAATGGAAGTAGAAAAAAATCTTTTAAAAAGGCAAATGGATTTTAAAAAAATATGTGAATGGCATTACATACCTGTCTTAAGAGTGACACTGAGTGTTTTCTTCTAAGTTCAAACTCAATTTGAATATCCAAGAGGTTCGTATGTACCTTTGGATCACTTAAATTTTGCTTTTTTCTGGGCTTCCCTGGTGGCACAAGGGGTTAAGTCTCAGCACTATAAGCTATCACCAGCCACTGCAGCACAAGTTAGATCCCCAGCCAGGGAGCTTCCCACATGGCGCAGCAGACCTCTCCTATTTGGCCCACTGCTCCCCTCAGCAGTGTATTTCAGTGGATCTATCTCTTCTGCTCCCCACTCTATCTCTTGTGAATCCTCTCACAACCCCCCACACCTCTGGCCTACACCGCAGTTCTTGTATGCATAAATAAATAAATCTTTTAAAAATAATTTTGTTTTTTCTTTTCCTTGATTCATAAGCATGTGGATGATGTTTCATATGACCTCATTTCCATCACATGTAATGATTTATCCTCCAAGTATCTTATATTGCCTGTCAGACGTCTCCCAAGTTCAATTTCTATACCTACACCAGACATTTTGTCACAGGGGAGAGAGCTAAGGACTGATCTCCATCAAATGCTTATAAATTCTTCTCACATTTTAGCAGTTTCAATTGACAAAAGAATTTCTTTTCCTCTTAGATTTTCCCCAACTGCTCAAGACTTTGGAATGGTTCTAGGCACAAAACAAATGACTCTTATGACATTGGATGCTGAATGGCTTAACTTTCTCACACATTCTTGGACTATGGAGTGTTTTCTCCCGTGCGGGCCTTGTGACCCACAGATGACTGTGGCAGATTCAAAATACAAAGATATTCATTATGAAAGTGTTCTACATTTTTCCTTCTCTTCTCATGGGATAGTTTGACAATGGTTAAATTTAGTGGTAGGCATTCACCAATGATTGGTGACATGGGAATCTGGCATACAGACATTTATTTCCACAGAATGGATTTCTAAACACCATTCATGTACATGCAGGATGACCATAAATCTTAGTTGAAAAGGTTTTATTTGGCAGTGTAGACTTTGAGGTAAAAGTTCGTAAGTCAGGCTCTCAGTTGGAGAGTGAATGTAGCATACAATATTTTATTCAAATAAATGAGAAATTTATCTTCAAAATTGTGATTACTCTAGTTATCAAGTTTTACCATTAATATTATATTTATACTCCTGGATGAGCCCATTAAAACTTATACTTGGAAACTGAATATTCATGCTGATCAGTAGCAGAATAGCAGGAAATAAAGTTTTATGTTAGATAAACCGAAATCTTCAAAAAGGCAAGTCTTAAGATTCTGCAGTTTTCTTGTCTTTTGAGAAATGATAACATATTAGTGAATCAAAGTCAGATTTGCCTGACAGAATGTTTTTCTCCTATTGAACAACCACACACTAATATCTCAAGAATTCTCTCATGGTGTTTCTTGGAGGCAGAGATATCTTTACAGTGAATGGGTGTGGTAGGGAAGAATCAAAATAAAATAAAAGTCTCAATGATGAGGAGAAAGTTTAAGTTGAGGAAAGACAGTGATTAGGATCCAGATTTGGGAGGTAAATAGGCATGAATTGAACCCTAAGTTTTGCTGCGTGAGGTTGGGCAGCCTGTAGTTTCTCTTTTAAACTTTTCAAAGTTTTGATTTCTTCATCTATAAAATGCTGCTGTAACACTACTTCTAGCATTAAAATCTAACCCCTGAGAAAGATCTCAGTAAGAGGCAGCTTTTGGTCAAAACAAAATGGTCACCTCAGTGGAAATGTGTTAACTGAGCTGTTTGGGGTCCCATGTATTGGAGTCCTGTGGGGCAGGGCTGTGGTCTAGACATAGGGAAGTACACAGCCCTCTGTGGGAAGTGGAGGTGGGCACTCAGTGGGGATGAGAGGTTGCCCGGGACAGCGTCTGTGTGTTTGCTAGTGGGTGGGGATTTGGCTTCAGTGTACTAGTTGAAGGAGACCTAGTTATTAAGTTAGCTCTTGTTCTGTTCCAATGACCACATGAGTGAAGAAATGAGAGGGTAGGTGATGAGGTTAGTACCTGCGAGGATGGTAAACAGGATAGAATGTGGGTAGATGGTGCAGAACCGAGGTCGTGATGAGATGAAAGCAACTGCCTCAGGCATAAATGGGGGAACATGTGGAGTGCGGACGACTGAACTCAGCCACTATGTCTTGTAAACACACTAATGTGAGTGTCTCAGCGTCCTGAAGTTGTATCAGAATATGCAGCATCAAAGTCCATGTCTTGAGCTTACGCCCTCTGTGATTGTCCAGAACTCAGAAGGCCCAGGGCTTGGTTTAACACTTTGCTGTGGCCATCTCGGAATTCTTAGCGTTTTTAACAAAGGTCTTGTATATTTGCTTTGCGTTCAACACTAGAAATGTTCTAGGCATTCCCGTGTAGCTTGCCTGAGTTAGAGGAGTGGTTTCCAACCCGGCTGATTCTCCCCCTTAGTGACACTTGGCCATGTCTTGAGTCATCTTTGACTGGGGGTGAGCTGCTGGCTTCTTTTGGATAAATTCCAGGGATGCTGGTAAAATTCCTATAAACCACAGCAGAGCGCCTCACAACAAAGAATCGTCTGGTCCATAAATGTCAGTAAGTGTTGAGATTGAGAAATCCTCATTTAGTCTGATGGCAGTTTTATTAAAGGCAGATTTATCTGTGGATCTCTGGACATTATTATTGTTACCCAATTTGGGAAGTTTCAAAGTTAACTGGTAAACATCAGACGAATGAAGCTCCTGACAACTCTGAGTGGCGCAGTTTGCGGGACATTCCTGCTAATGGAAGGGTTTATTTTTATAACTGAGTTGAGGCATCATAAAGCTGAACCAGTTGATGCAGGAGACTCATGTGACTTGGCACCTATAATTAGCCCACCAGCAGCACCTGTGTAACTCATATGATATTAATTTTTTTACATCTGGCAATGAAAAGATGGGTTCTGGTTGAGTGGTCAGAAAAGCTTCTTTTCTAAGTGCCAAATCAAGCTTCTTGCTATAGTTCACTACTGGGTCAATTTCCTATTAGCTTAAGGGAAAAAAAAAATCTCATTCCCTTCTATTCATTGGTGAAAATAATGCCATAAAGTCGGGGTTTTGTCAAGAATTTGGGAATACATGTTTTAGCATGTAAAGACAGCCTTGCTGACCACTTGCTCTGTTGCTTTGGTTCATTTGTTCTTGTGGCTGATGGCGTAAAGGAGCCCTTCACACTCCAGATTGCTCTACGTGGACCAAAACTGTGAGTTTTGCCTCAATGTAGGCACGACTGCTTGAGCCACAGGGAAACTATTTGATGGTCGTAAATCTGATATCTACTTCCAAGGGGCAGGTGAGAAATGTGTCCAGAATGTGAAAGGGAAATAGATGATGATAATTGTGATAAGTGGACAGAAATATGGACATAAAAAAATTAAGATGCAGCCATCACTAATGTGGGACAATCACGGTGGAATTATGCAAGAGTTCTGGCAGGGCTGTGTTTAAATTTAAATTTTCGGCTGTGGAGTTTTCCTTTATGTTTCCACCCTCCCCCTCCGTCCCGCTCCCTCCCCCTGAAGTTTCTTCAGCTTGGCTTGAGAGTTCTTTATTACTCTTTTGCAAAGACTTAAGGATTAATCACAATTCAATTACATACCGGGAAAATTTAAATGTACTCATGGATCGTTAGTCTGATTTCTGTGCTTTCAGATTGTTGACATATTGGCTGCGTGGATTTTGTGTTCCCATTTGAATCTTAAAATGTGATTTTTGTGATATTGCTTTAATATCACATCCTGGAACTCAAGACCAAGAGCAAGCTCACAAAATCTGGAGTCTATCAGGCTTTTCAACACTGAGTGTTTAACATGAAGAGAGATTCCACACATCAGCCTCACTTACCATCCTTGATAAAATCTTAGAAGGCCAACTCTTAACATACAGCAAACCAAACAGAATGAAATCAACTCTGTTAAACAGAAAGGATTGGATGTGTTATTTAATTGTATTTTCTCTCTGTGGACAAGTCAAACTTTGTTTCCTGAGACTAATTTATATGCTTGCACTATTTACATAGTATTTTTAGCCTAAAGATACTGAGATAATAATTTACATCATGGTCTTTTCTTAATTATAATTATTCTTGTCTAGAGAGTTTATTCCTTTCTTGTCTAATTTTTTTTTCAACGACCTGAAAAAATAGCCTCAGATGCGTGTTAGTCAGAGTTCTTCAGAGCAACAGGACCAGCATGATACATAGAGAGATATGTACAAGATATTTTTATAGGCACTGGCTCACATGATTACGGAGACTGCAAAGTCCCACTGCCTGCCCTTTGCAAGCTAAAGAACCAGGAAGGCTGCTGGTGTGATTCAGTAGGAGCCGGAATAACTGAGACCACGGGAGCGCCTTGTATGTGTGTATTAAGGGAGCACTAAGGTTCCTGTGGTTCCAGTGTGTACTAAAGTTGGAGAATCAGGACAGGGGCAGATGGGGAGGGAGAGACCAGAAGCACCTATGACTGAAGGCAGAAGAAGATTCTGTCTCCGCTCAAGCTGAGAGAAGGAATCCACTGTTTCTCAGTCTTTTTTTTTTTTTTAAAGAAGATTTATTCATTTACACATACAACAGCTTGGGTGTAGGCCAAAGGTGCTGGGTGGGAGCATGAGAGGATTCAACAGAGACAGAGTGGGGAGCAGAACAGGCAGACTGACTAAAATATACTGCTGAGGGGAGCAGCGGGCGAGACAGGAGGTCTGCTGCGCCATGTGGGTCAGCTCCTTGGCCTGGGATTGAACTGGTGCTGCAGTGGCTGGTGATAGCTTCATAATGCTGAGACTTAACCCCTCACACCATTAAGGAGGGCCCCCTTTCTCAGTGTTTTGTTTTACTTAGCCCCTCTGAGTATTGGATGATGCTCACCCATATCGGTGAAGGTGACCTTCTGCGCTAAGTCTCCAAATTCAAATGCTAATTTTGTCTGGAAAAACCCTCACAGATATACCCTAAAATAATATTTTTTCAGTTGTGTGTACATCTCTTACTCCAGTTCAGACTGACATATAAAATTAGCCATCACAAGGCTATGCTAAGGGCTCCCCGTACTCTTACAGGTTTAGCAAATAAGTAGTTCATGCTGCAATGTATTATGGGAAAAAAATAATGAGTGTTTTGCTGTTATAGGATGTGGATATTTCTGCAGAATATTTTCTCTTCTCTTGCTAGCTGATGTTTAGTCAATTCCCCATGTTTTAGGTTTTATGTATGATAGCAGTGCTGCACACAAAAATTCTATGAATTTAGAGTAATGCTAGCTCATCTGAATGTGACCAGAAGAAGCTGAGTAGAACCTGTAACAATGGAAAATGGTATATGATAGTGAGCAAAGTTGAATCATCCACTTTTTTTTCTTTCTCTGCCTGCAGCCTCAAAGTATGGAAACTTACAAGTTTTCTTATTTCTCATGGTAATGTGTTCCAATAATAGACTTTGTTTTCCATAATAGATGGTTCAAAACATGGTTGTATTACTGTCTTTGAAATGTCATATTTGAAATCAGATTGCTTTCAAGAAGTAAATTGAGGCAATAACAACAAAAAGGTCAACCTGAATACCTGGTTTACAGGGTTCCAGATAGTTTATTAGGAGAGCAAGAGGTTGTCTGTTCCTTTGTTATACTTCTTTTTTCCATTTCACACAAGACAAATCATCTGAAGGCGATGTCTTTCTCCTTTTGAGACTGTTTTTTGTTTTTTTTTTTTTTGCTTAGCATAATCTCCTCCAGTTCCACCCGTTGTTGCAAATGGAAAAATTTCATTATATATATGATTTCTTTCATTGTGTACACATACCATATTTTCTTAGTCCATTTACCTGTCATTGGACACTTAGATTGTTTAGATGACTTGGCCATCATGAATAGTGCTGCAATGAACATGGAGTGCACGTACCCTTTGAATTAGTGCCTTTGCATTCTTTGGGTAGACACCCGGGTGTGGTGCCGCAGGGCACTATGGTTAGTCTATTTTCATTTGGTTTTCCATGGGGGCTGGTCTGGTTTACATTTCCCACCAACAGTTTTTCCCATGGGGTATAAGAGTTCAGAGCCAAGGGCTGCAGAGAACAAATGAACAGAAGCAGAATCTACTCAAGGAAATTCTCCCTAACAGATGGTTTTCCATTGTTACAGTGTAAACTGCAGTTTAGTCCCCTGTTTTTCATTTTCATGAATGACAATGATCCTTGTGCTACCTCTGCTTCCTTATTTTATGTTTACAATGAAGAAATGAGTGGAGGTGGGTTGGTAACTAGCTCTCTATGATGGAATTGGAAAGACGTAAGCCTTCACCAGGTCCAAAGGAGGCCACACACAGAAATGTGAAATCCAAAAAGATGAAAAAGTTCAGGCCAGTATTTTGTTTCATGATATAGGTGAGAGCAAATCTTTGTCATTTCCAAATGGTAAATATTTGTCACTTTGCAGGTCAAAAGGCAAAATTGAGGATATTATCAATGCTTGTACTGTATGTCAATCAATTAAATATGTAAAATACATGCTCAGTTTGCAGGCCTAACCAAAACAGGCAATTTGGCTCAAAACTGTAGTTTCTGAGCTCTGACACAGAGAGGTTGGTAAAAAATAGAACCTACACAGGGATTTTAATTCCTCGGCTCCCTTGCATCACGGTGAGGTCATATGAATAATTATTACCAATGAAATGTGAGCAGAATAAGTGCGATGTGAAGACGTACCTTCTCCACTTTTTTCTTCCCTGTTCCATCACCTAATTTTCACTCGTAGGACAACCTGGGGAGCCAGATTAAAAAAATGCAGATCCTAAAGCAGCTAGTTCCCTAATGAGAGGCAAGAACAGATGGCTAAAATCCCAGGAACACACGCATTGGCAGAGCATGGGAAAAGGAACACATTTCTATTACATGAAGACATTGAGGGTTGGATTTTATTTATTGCTCCAGGTGGTGTTATCCTAATTAAAATATTGCTCATTTCAATGACGTGTTTCAAGATTGTGATTGCTGATTTAAATGTTATATCCCTGCCCATTCAATAATTTTCTCTACATGTTAATTCTAACAGATCCCAGTTGTATTCACTTCTTTTTCTCACCAGTATATTGGACACATTTTTAATCAGATAAGTTTAGGTTACATTTTAATTGACTTTTGACTCATTTAATTACATTTTTCGAAATGTATACATAAATTATAAAATAATTCCTTAACAATGTTTTGATTACTCAAAAATGGCTACTATGAAAAGAGTAGTTTATAAGCTGTCAAAACTTCTGATGTTATTTTTTATTGCACTCTGAGAATGATGTAACTTTATTTATTTATTTTTATTTATTGTTAATTAAATCTTTTACATTTTGTATTCCCCTTGGGTAGCCCACCACCAATTCATCTCCGTGGTCCCTTGTGTCCTTTTCTACTCCATTTTGTGCCCTTATCCTCCCCTCCCTCGCTGAGTGTCTCTCTCTTATTTGGTTCCTCTATATTCCTGTTATAAGTGAAACCATTCATTATTTTTCTCTTTCTTTCTGCTTATTTCGCTGAACATGATCCCTTCTAACTCCATCCATGTCACTGCGAATTGTGTGTGTTTATCTTTTTTGAATGCTGAGTAGTATTCCATTGTGTATCTGTACCACATCTTCTTGATCCAATCATCTATTTTTGGACATCTGGGTTGTTTCCATATCTTAGCTATTGTGAACAGTGCTGCAATAAACATGCGGGTGCATGTATCCTTTTGTATTAGTGTTTTTGTGTCCTTTGGGTAGATTCCCAAAAGTGGTATTGCTGGATTGTATGGAAGCTCCATTTTTAGCAGTCTGAGGAATTGCTACACAGCTTTCCAAAGAGGCTGGACCAGTTCGCATTCCCACCAGCAGTGTAGAAGAGTTCCTTTTCCTCCACATCCTCGCCAGCATTTGTTGTTGAAAACTTCTGATGATATATCAGGTAATTTATTTTATGTATTTCCTTTATCATTATATTAGTGGTCACCTTCTAATATTATCCATGATCTGAATAGAAAATACAAGATTATTTTCCTTTAACTTTCTAATTCATATACCAGTACGGTCATTAACTTAATGAGGGGAGAAATCTCTTGCTAATGTGTCTATTACCTGTAACCTCTCTGCTTCTCTACCTACTCTATCAAGAATGAATTGCAATGTTTAAATGATCAAATACTCAAGAAAATGATCAAAAATCATTTAGTATTAGAAGAGGTTAAGTCCAGGTGCAGTAAAAAGTAGAATGATGAAGTTAAGGAGGCTGATATACTCCTAAAGTAACTTGATGTATTTGTTGTGTTATCAAACAAAAGAAAAAAATTCGAGGGTGTCTTAAGGTTCTTTCAATGCCCATAGGAGAAAAGATCTGTAATTAAAAAAGGGGTCTTCTTCTCAGCATCTGCTTTAAGTCGGAAGTAGTTACTCGATACTCTTTTGCAGCTAAACATCACTTTCCCTTTGAAAAATCACACAATTTATACACAGAAACTTTTAAAATGCAACTTAAAATAATGTTTTTTTTTTAAAAAGTATAACAAATACAAACTATCCCATTGTGGAGTCCTGGAATTTCAAGTGGATGTGATATTTCCAGTTTGGTGCTAGATAAAAAGATCTAGAAATAAGTGTCACAAAATGAGTAGACATAACTTTGATAATCACAGAAATATTTTTTATGTAGTAAGTGAGGTTCAGAGCTATTTAAGTTATTTTTTTTAATATTAGTTATTTATGCATTCAAGAGCTGGGGTGCAGGTCAGAAGTGTGGGGAGTGGTGAGAGGATTCACCAGAGACAGAGTGGGGAGCAGAACAGGTGGATCTACTGAGATACACTGCTGAGGGGAGCAGCGGGAGAGACAGGAGAGGTCTGCTGTGCCATGTGGGAAGCTCTCTGGCCAGGAGTTGGACTGTGCTGCAGTGGCTGGCAATAGTTTGATAGCTCTGTGTCTTTAACCCCTGCACCACCAGGGAGGCCCCAGCTATTTAAATTCTTAATCTTAAAACAAATAAAAATTGCTATGCTGCTCAAATGGTGGGAACATTGGAAGACAGTTTCAGCTGGTAACTCTCTCCCGAGCTCTGCACCTGTCTGGTGCCTTCTGCTTCTGAGGCTTCCCAGAGTCTGTCCATTAATCACTTAGCTGCCCCCTCTCTGGGACCTGCTCATTCAGTCAGCATTTGTTCATGAGTTTTCCAACTTCTCAAGTTTTGTTGCTGTTTTCTCCTTTCATTCTCTCCTATACTTTATTCTCTTTGTGGGTTTATGTCTACATTTTTTGGGAAAAAAAAAATACTTGGCTGACTTTTGTGCAAATATCCCAGGTTGAGAACATTCATTGTCAATTCTTGTAGACAAAAAGAGAATTTTGGAGATTTTGGTGGGTTTTGCAGCTACTTCAACATGAGTTCGATCCCTGGCCAGGGAGCTTCCCACGTGGCATAGCAGACCTCGCCAGCTGCTCCCCTCAGCAGCATATTTCAGTGGATCCACCTGTCCTGAAACAGGGAACAGTTACACAGGTAGGCAGGAGGAGACAGGAAAACGGAAAGGCTGAAAGACTGAAGAGTAACTGAGCTCCTATCCCCTTTATAATGTCATGTGCCATGGGCACGCAGCTCATACTTTGCACGCAAGGCCGGTCTGTTGTTATCTAGATGTCCGAAAGGTGGAAAACATAACATTTCAAAGTTATGGGCCATCTGTTGTTTGGAAGGCGAAAAATAGTCCGATTAACTCATTTTCTTTCGCTCACATATTTGTGTTGTCTTCCAAGAATGCAGAACCAGAGGTCTATCAAATCCACCAAGCTTATTTGTGAGCTTGTATTTTTATAGCTATGTAAACAGTTTGATGATGCTAGAACTTAAGGCAGAGCCCTTTCTCAAGTGGGAAATACATACTTTTCATCAAAACAGCAACAGTCCCGTTAAGGCTTGAGCCCATCTGGACCATCACGAAGAGCTCTAAATTACGGAGGTCATTAAAATAGAACAGGCATTCTGGTCATTCACATCCACCCAGGTTTGTTATAAAAATAGCTGGGATCATAATGGGGTATTTAATCTCATTCTCCTGGAATCTAAATCTTGTATACCAATTCACTCTAGGCTAGGAAAGTACTTTGTTTTTCTCTTCAGAGGAAAAATATGAAAATGTAATGAGACAGTTTGTTTTTGGATATATTAAGACTGTAGTGTTAGCAAACTTTTTCTCTAAAGGGACAGTAATAAGTATGTTTGCATTTGTGGGCCATATATGGTCTCTGTCACACTCCTCGATGCTGTCTCTCACAAACAGCCATCGACGATGGCACTGCTTGAGAGTCTGGATACAGCTGAAGACTAAATAAGACCGGGGGTACATTTAAATGAGGTATTTCAGTAGCACACTCAGCAGTGTATGAAGACAAATTACTATTAAGTAGGTCATCACAGCAATCTATGTAACAAGCCTCTGTTCCTGAAAAATAGTTTTTAGTTCATCAGGAATCTTTTAACCCATAAGATATCCCCACAGCTATTTAAACACAGGTACTTATATAAACCAGCTGTAATAGAAGCATAGAAAGATGCCAATTTACTTTGAACAAAAAGTCAAAATATAGACAATCCATTGCTTTCTTTATTTTTGTTTCACCCTTTCGTATTCTTGTAGTTTTATGAGATCCTATAAGGTAGGGATCCTCAAACTTTTGCATTGTCAAAGAATCGCCTGAAGGGCTTGTTGCTGGAATATAGGCATGTGCCAGAGAATTTGCATTTCCAGATTTCTCACTGCTGCTATTTCTATAGAATCACCAGGGCAATCTTTATTCAGTATCTATTGAAACAAAATCCACAGGATTAGGACCAGGATCAGGATCTTAAAAATTCTAACCTAATTGGCCTCCCCAGTGGCGCAGCGGTTGAGCGCTGCGCTGTGGAGCTGTTGGCAGCCGCGACGGGAGTTCGACGCCCGGCCGGGGAGAATCCCACATGGTGGGGCAGACCTTTCCTGCCTTGCCCGCTGCTCCCCTCAGCAGTGTATTTCTGATCTGCCTGTTCTGCTCCCCACTCTGTCTCTGGTGAACCCTCTCACAGCCCCATGCCTCTGGCCTGTACCCCAGCTTGTATGTAAAAAAAAAAAATACTCAGCAAAAAAAAAAAAAAAAAAATTCTACCCTATTACATTTTAGTATTCCACTGGATTTGAAATCAGTGGCTAGACTATGTAAATGTTTATTTTCCCTGGGTGTTTTGTGGACTCATCCCCTTTTTGAAGTCTTGCTTGCATTTGGCTATTGATAAACTGGGTTATGAATCTTAGAAATATTTTTCAGAAAAGAATAGTATCTCCATTTGAGAAGTTCACAAATATTAGGTAATCAGTTATGATCCCAAGAGACTTTAAACCTCCACCTTTCATTCTTCATCTTTCATGGACAAGGGAAGTCAATGAGGAAGAAATTGGCATTTTTCTACATTTCTATTTTCTAGTACTCTGTCAGTTAAGATAAGTAATTTTATATATTGAAATAGTGAGTTTAATTTATGACATGTCTCATTTGGATTTCAGAATTCTAATGCTTTGTATTTGATTTTTAGTGTTAGCACATGTTTCCTTTTGCTGCTAAGCTAACCAGGAGAATCAACTGTGATTTCAAAACAGAGTAATATTTCAAAAGGACATACTTTGCCGTATTTGTGGATTTATGAGAAATGATAGCACAGAAGACTACACTATGTAATTGCTTATTTTTCTTAGAAAACAGCCACCATTTTTATTTTTTATTAAAAACATGATTTTGGAGGGATTCAGAGACTATAAATTATTCTCAATGTTACTTTGTGTGTTACCTCTTTAAATGAAGTTTATTATCATTTTATGAGTGCACTCTCTTTGCTCTTTTTCCCCCTTTCTTCTTAATTATTCTCTTTTATAAATTAGATTTTTTAATTTGTTTTCTTAGTTCAAAGTTCATTCTTCAAAAGTTTAAGTCTTCCCTCTTTGCCGTTTTCCCCTGCTTTATTCTACTAGGGTTCAAAGTTGAATAGAAAACTATTGAAACATCTTTGTAAGTTTCTGTTTATAAGCCCATCACCATCTATTTAATTTTGCTTTGACATTCCACTTGTAGAATCAAAGTTATGAAAAAGCATACCTTTTATGCTTCCAGAATGTTCTGAGATTTTTAACCACTCTGATCCTTTAATGTGTATTTTGGTGATGCTTGGTAAGGCCAATATGAAATTATTGTATTGCAATGATCTTTTCAATACTGTCAATAATCACAATGTAGTATCTTCTATGCATCAATGTAGGGGAAGCACTTACTGACAATTTTGCTATCTGCAAACCAGATCTACTCTTGCTCGCTTTATTATTTTTCAATGAATCACAGAATTGTATAAGTAGAAGTTGGGGAGCCTTATACTAAGTTGGGCTTCATATACTGGTAACTTTTTTTTTTAAAGATTTTATTTATGCATACAAGCTGGGGTACAGGCCAGAGGCGTGGGGCTGTGAGAGGGTTCACCAGAGACAGGTGGGGAGCAGAACAGGCAGATCAGAAATACACTGCTGAGGGGAGCAGCGGGTGAGGCAGGAGAGGTCTGCCGCACCATGTGGGACTCTCCCCTGCCAGGCGTCGAACTCGCATCGCCGCTGCCGACAGCTTCACAGCGCAGTGCTCAACTGCTGCGCCACCAGGGAGGCCCTGGTAACTTTTGGATAAATGTAATCTTCAAAAGCAATTTTGTTTTTATTTTAGCATATTCTTACTTTAATCCCTGGCCTTGATCTTCCAAAAATCATTTGACCTGCAGATAATAGAACTGTCCTGAATGAAATGTCTGGTAAATGAAAATATAAAAGTCACATAAAGAAAGAAAAAAATTAATGATTTAGCAGAAAACACAAGGCAAGCTTGCCATTTGTTGTATATAAACAATTCATAATAAGTTTGCAGCAACATTGTAGACTTGGACAGCACTACCAATTATTTGTGTGGGGGGGAACCCAACTGGGAAAGAAAACCCTGCTTCACAATTATTTGATGTCTCACCTCTGTGGTCTTGATCAAATAAATGTCCCTTGTTGAACAACTATTTAGTAATTGTGAGTTTTGCTAACCTTTATGATATGCTATGGGGATCCACACAAGTTCTTTTACTCCCTTGCAGTTTCTCAGCATTCACTTCACTTTAGCATTGGATTTTTTCTTTTTCCTGTTCGTACTCCTTTTTTTTTTTTTTTTTTTTTTTTTGCCACTGTCTCTCCATGCTGGTGAGATTCATTGCTTCCCTCCCTATTACTCTGGCCAAGCATTTTTTTGCACCATCTATGTTCTTTGGTGCATGCTCCCAAAGATAAGTGCTAGGTCCCCAAGTTCACTAAAGATCCCATTATGGTCATCTGGACCTTTAATGATTGATATTATAAGCCCATGGATGATTCGGGTTGTGAAACCTTTACTGGAAATATAATGAACCTGAGAAAACTATTGTTTAAATCAGAGTGAACTAGATAGAACCAGATAACTTGGCAGGGCACCAACTGATCATTGCAAGCTCATTGCACCAATTTCCTTACTTTAAATGCTTACTGGGATCTCCTTTGTATGGTTGCAACACTAGCACAAGACCAAAAATCACCCTAGAAACCCAAAATTTGCATGCTCTAAAGGGACCCAGCCATCTACGCACATAAAGGCAAAGCAGACTTGTGAAAGAAGTTTAATGCAATTAGTGAGCATAGAGAAAGATGAGATGAAAGGATACTTCTAATCAGACTTTTCCCAATAAAACACCCCAAATTACCCATCCCTTATAGGCAAATGCCCAGACCAACAGTGTTAGCCCTGCTGAGGTCTGAAAGCCTGCCACAAGTCTAAGGCACCTTCTGGCAGAGAACTGGAAAGGAGTTCTGAGGCGTGTCCCAGAAAGCTGGGACAAAAGGAACAAAAGGCGACAACTGCCACTGTCAGCCTACCCATGTGTCTCTGACCCATGGGTCTCTTTCAAGTGTCTGATATGTCTCTCCTACAAGTGTCTCCTCCAAGCCCCCCAGGCCCCTGGTGCAAGTCAGAAGTACAGAAGCACGTCTCTACTTCTCCATCACCGCCACGCCAGGAGCCACTAGCTTTCTAGACTACAAAGCTTCACCTGGATACTTAGCTCTAACCTGCATTAAGTGGGGCTAGGAACATGGCACCTCCCCTACCCGAGAGAAGCAACAGAAATAATGTTCATAAAGCTCTTAGCACAGCTTCTGTGTCCTCGTGGCTGATCTATTGATGGCTTTTACCAGAGAACAGAGCTAGTGACTGGAACTATGTCAAAAGACCTGTTTACCCAAGAGGAATAGGCTTTGCTAGCCACATCTGTATAGAGTTGCATAGAACGTAGAAGTTAAGGTAAAATAAAGTATGACATGTGGTGACAAAGTTTGAGAGGAAAGAGAAATGACAGACGACTCCATTTTGGATTTCCAGACAGTTAACATATGCACAATGGAATACTATTCAGCATTCAAAAAAGACAAACACATGCAATTCACAGCAACATGGATGGAACTAGAAGGGATCATGCTCAGCGAAATAAGTCAAAAGGAAAAAGAAAAATATTGAATGGTCTCACTTATAACGGGAATATAGGGGAACCAAATACAAGAGCGTCAATCAGCGAGAGAGCAGGGGGGATTGGGGTTCAGAACGGGGGAGAGGGGAGCACAGGGGACTGTGGTGGCGGTTCATGGGTAAATTGGTGGTGGGAAACCTACGGGGAATATACAGTCATGTAAAAGACTCAAATAAAAATAACAACAAAAAAATGACTGACACATTGCTGTCACAGATAATAAATTGGTGCAAAAATTAATTTGAATCCTAGGGAAGGATCTTCAATGAATGACCCTATCTAGAATAACTATTTAGTTTAGCCCTCTTTAAACTAAATACAGAAGGATTAAAAGTGTCCCATCTTTCCAAATCCTCTTTGAAAGGAAATAGAAGAAGAGATTAGAGGGATTGCGTCAGTTTATGTAATTCTTGTCAATAGAGAGTTACTGACTGGTTCTAGGTTTTCATCTAAGCAGAAGAGTGCTATTCCACTCAGGACAGAGGCGTTTTGGGGAATTTATTATGTTCGAGCACTATAAGCTGCATCCAGCCTCAGAGGAGCAAATAGAAGTAGTGTGCTTCTTGGCCATTGCTCAAATTGAGTGGAAATATCTCAATGAAAGGATTTACGTAGAGATGTGTCTGTAATTGACTTGGTGTTCAGTTGCCATTTTAATATTAAAAAAAGAAAGTCTTTCTAGTCAGGATCAGTGTGGCTTGTTGTTCAGTTAAAGTTTGGGGAAGCCCAAAGTACCCCCGGAAGTACTACCTTTATCACTGTGTCCATTTGGGTGCTGTTTGATTTACTTCTCCAAAGTGGCCTTGTGCCTTGACACTGGTGACCTCTTTTATATTTGACATGTTGCTAAATTCATAGATTTTTAAGAGAGTATGATTATTTAAACAATAAAATGTTTTTATCAACATGCCTTAGAATTTGAACATCTGTTATGTGCTGCTGGTCTAATATTGTACTAAGGTGTGGAAATACAATAATAAAGAAATAAAGGAGGGTCTCCCTGGTGGTTCAAGGGGTTGAGTCTCAGCATTATGAAGCTGTTCGCAGCCACTGTGGCAAGAGTTCAAGCCCCAGCCAGGGAGATTCCCACATGGTGCAGCAGACCTCTCCTGCCTCGCCTGCTGCTCCCCTCAGCAGTGGATTTCAGTCAATCTGCCTCTTCTGCTCCCTGCTCTGTCTCTGGTGAATCCTCTCACCCCCACACCTCTGACCTGCACCCCAGCTCTTCTATGCATAAATAAATAAATCTTTTAAAAAAACATGAAAGGTAAACAGATTTATCTTGTGTATCAGTTTGTGAGTGCTGGCTAGATATCTGAGCTCAAGGCAGTGGTGAGATTGGTTCCTCTCGAGGATTGTGAGGAAGAATCTGTTCCATGACTCTCTCCTTGGATTGTGAATGGCTGTCTTCACCCTTTGTCTTCATATCTTCTCTGGTACATGCATATGTTCAGATAAACCCATCTTATAAAAACATCAATCATATTGTACTAAGAACATTAATGAGCTTGTTTAACTTGATTACTTCTATAAAGGTGATATCCAAATAAGGTCACAGTCTGGGATACTGGAGGGTAACACTTCAACCTGTGGATATTTGGAAAATACAACCAAACCCCTGGGACTTTTATTTTATTTATTTATTTTTTTAAAGATTTATTTTATTTATACATACAAGCTGGGGTACAGGCCAGAGGTGTGGGGCGGCAAGAGGGTTCACCAGAGACAGAGCGGGGAGCAGAACAGGCAGATCAGAACTACACTGCTGAGGGGAGCAGCGGGAGAGGCAGGAGAGGTCTGCCACGCCATGTGGGATTCTCCCCAACTGGGCGTCGAACTCGCGTCACCGCTGCTGACAGCTCCACAGCGCAGCGCTTAACCGCTGCGCCACCGGGGAGGCCCGCCCCTGGGACTTTTATATGTGTTGGAAAGGGAAACTGACTAAGCTGTTCAAATGTCATATTGGTAGGACATAAGTAACTCGTGTTCATATAGATTCAACAAGCTGTAAAGGAAATAAAACAGATAAAAATGATGAGAAGGCAAGACTGATGGTGACTAGAACATAATGGTTTATGCTTGACAAAGATACGCAGAAAACTTTTGCATTAAGACATCATTCCCTTGTGGGTTAGGAAATAATGATTTTGAAGAATTCTACTTTTCATTTTGGTCTATAAATTCTGCAATTAAAAAATGGGCTACAGTCTCATTCCTCTAGGACTTGGTTCCTATGCTATAGAACCACAGATATTATTATTATTTTCTTGTTACCAAATAAGGATAATGGTCAATTTTACCCACTTTTTTTACCATAAAGTCAGGGTATGATTAACAAAATTCCATGAATAACTTGATTGCTATGAAATGCAATCTGCCTTACTATGTTTGGCGTTTACTTGGTGACATCAGCTGCTGTTTCAAAGTTCTTTTCTGTACAACAATAAAATGCTTGATATTCCCTTTGAGAAAATACCTAATTTTTTTGACCTGGAACTATATCAAATGGCAAAACTGTAGAAAAATCACACCCATGTTAAAGTAGATACTTCGCTCTTCCCTTTAAAGAACTAAAAATTGGAAGCATTATTAAAAATAAAGTCACATTTTACTATTTTTCAGTTGAAGAAATAAGTCCTAATTTATTTCCTCCCAATATTTGCTGAAAACTATTTTTCTTGCTTGCAATATCCCAGGAAATCAGGATCCTAGATTTTGACTCAAGATACCACCATTTTGCACCATATTTTCTAGGTCATTGGCTTCATTGTTTTTTTCTCATAGCTGATCAGCTTTCTGCATAACTCAGATAGATCAAGAGCTATGGAGCCTTAACTGTTTAAATTTTAACCATATAAGGAGAGAGATATTTTTCTCTATTTGTTAAGATTCAAAAATACTGTAGCATAAGAATGACACCCATTTTTTAAATATATATTTTTATTGTTATTTATGTCTTTTACATTTTGTATTCCCCTTGGGTAGCCCACCACCAATTCACCCGTGATCCCTTGTGTTCTTTTCTATTCCATTTTGTGCCCTTACCCTCTCCTCCCCCCTTCCCCC